>ML802004.1:39195-65852 GCA_009831015.1 Picea engelmannii
CCAAGGTCTAGGGAAATATTGAGCCCTTGATGAAATTTTTTGGGATGTTCCTCCAATGGTTTAAAACTTATAAGGATGTAACAAGTGGTCCTTTATCACTTCCTTGGGATCTTTAGTTGCCTACCCTCAGTGGGGCTTATCCTAACTCCAGGTTCTCCAATAGACTCAATTATTCAGAGTAGATGTGCATATGAATGAACCTTGACATTGTCTTTGACCCGAAGATACATGAAAACTAATTGAAGGATCTAGGCACATAAATGCAGATGCATTCTTGAGCACATACACACTCAACACAAGAATGTGCGTGTATTCTTGAGCGCGTGCATGATTAGCACAATAATGAACACTTTTCCTAAAAAAATCCTACTTAGCAAGTGTGTGTGGTGGTTCCATGAGCACTAAGGCTACAAAATTTGGAACCTGTGTGTGTTTCTAAGAATGTGCATACCTTTGTTTCTATGTGCACATGTTCTTTCACAAGTTACTTCACAACCCATTACCACTTTTTTGACTATCATATTCATGCAAATGCCCATAGTTAAAATTATGTAAAAAAAACTATTAATAATAAAATTTTCAATACAATATACAATACAAAATATTTTATGTTAAAAAAAAAAAAACATAATTATTTAGAATTTGAATTTCAATATAATATATCTTCTAAAATATCATCTTTAAAATGGAAAATAATCATTTTAAATATTGTATTTAAAATGGAAATTAAGATACAATAAAAAAAAATTTCACTATTAAAAAATAATACATATATTTTAAATACAAATTATCACTAAAATCTCTATATTATCTAGATGATTAACCTTTATTTTGAAAAATAAAAATGTGTTAAAATATTTAAAAAAAAAAAAAATCATAATAATCTCATTTTGATTTCCTTTAATAAATTAATAAAAAATAACAAGAAAAAATTAATGTGAAAATTTTATAGAAGGAGAACCACAATACTCTTTTTAAATAAAAAATATTACTAAAATCTCTATATTATTTAGATGATTAATCTTTATTTTGTAAAATAAAAATGTATTAAAAAAATTTCAAAAAAAAAACAAATCAAAAATAAACATAATAATCTCATTTTGATTTTCTTTAATAAATTAATAAAAAGATAAAAAGTAACAAGGGGAAATTAATGTGAAAATCTTATGGGAGGAGAACCCAATGCTCTTTAATTGTCTTGAAGATCTAATGCCATCTGATTGAAATGTGAAATAGTAATAGTGATTAATAATCTTTATAATTTATAAATTAAAAAAAAACATAATATATGAGAATTGTGAATTTGGAATTTGTTGTTAGGATTGATAGAAAGAATTATCACATATTATATAAAAAAATTAAAAAGACATAATATATGGAAATTATTTGTTGATAAGTTTAATAGAAATAATTTTCAAATAACATATTAAAAATAAAAATATAAAGTTTAATTTTTTTTTTTAAATAAATAAATTAATAAAGTTTAAACATCTTTTTTATAAATGAAAAATTAAAAAAAATGATATTATTAAAAATTAATTATAATTTATAATTATGAAAACTTATATATTAAAAAAAGTTAAAATCATTAAAAAAAAATTAGAAAAAAAAAATTGCACCTATCGAAAAAATTGAAAAGCTAAATATTCACTTATTAACTTCTAGTCTACCATGATTATGGTCACGCCTACTGTCATCTTGGGAAGGAAAAGGTAGCCAATCACAGCTTCCCACATGACCGCAACTCAAACTTCACAACAAGGTCGATTAAAAAATATCCATATTTGATTTTATTGTAGTGCTTTATTCTCCATCGCATGGATTCCATATTATTGTAGGGAAATGAAATTATTCGATTTTATTTAACGAGCTATCTATTCATTTTATAAGGTTTGATTAACTTCCAGGTGCAGTAGGCTCTAAGCTTCAAAAGGTTTACTTTTACTTTGGGGACAATCCAAATCAATGAGTCCGATTAGGTCTTGCAGGAGGTCTGTGAAAATCGAATTTGGAAAATATATGTGGATTAGCCATGGAAGAGAGCTTTGAAGGTAATATAAGAGCAGTTATCATGGCACCTGATAAATTCACAGCTTGTCCTAATCAATTAGGACAAAGCCGCCAGCTGGCACAAAGATTTGACTGACTACAAGAGGCTTCACAGTTCACAGAACACGTCAACGTTTAAGTCACAGAGGTTTGACGGGATACAGTAGCCTTAACAATTCGGAGAACACGTAGACGTTTAAGTATTCCCAATAATTCTGCGTGGAAGTATTCTGTTGGATAACTTATTCTCTTGCGTTGAGAATTTCCTAATTATTTTCTTCTATTAATCTGTCACTTAATAATTAAAATATATATTCTCTACTTTATGTTAAAAAGGAGAGGAAAAGTTCTCAAGACTCACGTTACACATTGTTGTCACTGGCAATATGGTGGAAGACAAAATTCTAGAGTTGTCCTGTACCAATAACCTCGTACTTTAGTTTCCCACCAAACCAATGGGAAAATCAAATATTTCCAAATTGGATGATAACGCTAAGATTTTCACGATCTTTAGTACATTTCTCTTTATTAGGTTTGAGAAACTTCCCACTGCAGCAGAGACGAGACTTCAGATTTCTTACTTTTACTTTGGGGATACCTAATAAGCAATCTGTGAGGAGGTCTATGCATTAATTTTCTCTAGTCTTATTTTCTGTGAGGAGGTCTATGCATTAACGGATTATTCTTTTGACTAGAGGTGGAATCGAGCCTATTGCAACTCTTACAAGGATACCATGAGATAATTCTAATTGTAATTCCAAAAGTATTGAGATTGAATTCCTCATGGAAACTAAAGGAATCTCATGTAAACAATGGGATGCAGCCCTTCCAAAACTTGGCATCGATATATAAGCTACTGGGTAAAAGAAAAGGTTAATCAGTGCCATGCAGGAGATCTAGGAGGGGTTGTCAGGGCACCCAATAAACACACAGCACGTCCCAAGAAACACATTGACCTTGCACTTAAGGGCTTATCTTTCTACACAAAAAAATTAGATGTGCAGTGGCTACCCTCTCTGTGATTTAGTTTAACTTGTTGAATAATAAAATCCGAGATGTCAGGTGGATAAGGATTAAACTCTATGGTCACAATACACAATTGAAATAAGGAATAAATTATTTTCCCTCATGCTAAAGGGTACTCTGTTTGTCATTCAGATCAAATTATTGAATAATAAAAGCTAAGATCTCATGTGGGCAAGGATTAAACTCTATGGGCACAATATACATTTGAAATAAGGAATAAATTATTTATTAGAATGGGTGAGAGACATATTTATTTCAGGAAGAGGAGTTCAAGGTTGGTTATTGAAAAATAAAGAAAACAAAATGAATCACATGGTTGAAGTTAATCTAGGAATATATTTCTCACAAATAGATGCTATAAATTAACGAGTTCATTGAAATAAAAATTCTACAAGAATCTCCTCTACTTTGTTTGCTTTCTTTTGTACTTAGAACAAATAGATTCAAACCTATAATGGATACATATTGGCCATTGCACTACAGATTGGAGTTCACTTTCTTCTTTTTTCTTTTCTTCAATGCCATATAATCTTTATTTGCATGGTGAATTTTCTGGAAATTAAAAAAATAGCATTTCTGTGAAAAACTGGAAGCAGATTGGAGTACGGATTTCGGCTTTTACAAAAACTGACACAAAAGACAAAACCAATAAACTCCGCGAAGTCAACAAATAAATTCTGCACAGTCAACCAGTAAACTCCGCGCACTAAACTCTGCGCAGTTAAACAAATAAACTTCGCACACTAATCAAACTCCGCAGAATAAACAAAATCTATGTACTAAATAAAATCCACCCAGTAAGTAAACTCCGCGCAAATATGGGACCGGGTTGGCAATCAGTAAAATCAAATAATTACTGTGTTTAATCAAATTAAAAACAATATGGAGAATGCGATCAAGGAACCAAATGAGTTTACAAACTCAAATAAAAAATGTATTAACAAGTATTAACGGAGAAAACACCTCTGAAATACACAATAATAACTTCGATTCAAAAATGTTTTCATAATCATATATAATTACAATCTGTTTCAGGTATATATAACAAAATTTTTCTAAATTAATTGCCCCTTCGATCTTATAAAATATTTAATTAAGTGGTGATGGTGTCTCATGGCCTGCAAAGGTTAAGGCGATCACCGTTTGAGTTATGTAAGACAAAATTGTAATCGGTGGTTAATTCTCGAGTCTTGAAGGGTCAAGACGACCACCGATTCACCGTTTGCACAGGGGTGGTGAAATGATTACATCCTAACATACTCCCTCTTAATCATTTCAGAGCCAAACAAACTAAAACAAGTAAAACAAAATTGTTGTAAACAATGCATTACAGCTTACAAACCCTAATATTATTTCTATGAGTTTTAAACAATTCATTTCCCAAAGGCTTCGTAAATATGTCTGCAAATTGTTCTTCAGATCTGTAGAATTGAACAAAAATCTATTTCCCAGTTACCAGCTCTCGAATGAAATGATACCTTGTATCAATGTGCTTACTCTGTTTGTGAAAGACATGATTCTTTGACAGTGCAATGGTAGATTTATTGTCACAGACAATTTGGGTTGCATCATTCTGGTCATGCAATAATTCATTCAAGACCCTTCTCATCCACATAGCTTGACATGCAGCTACAACTGTTGCAACATACTCTACCTCAGTAGAAGATAGAGTCACAATTGGTTGTTTCTTTGATGCGCATGCCACTGCTCCAGATCCAAGACTGAACACATACCCATATGTGCTTTTCCTGTCATCAATGGAACCTGCAAAATCACTATTAGTATATCCGATCAGCTCAAAGTTTAAACTTGATGTGTATCGGATACCAAAGTCAGTTGTTCCAGCAACATATCTCAGGATCCTCTTTCCTTCTTGCCAATGAGTATTCTTCGGAGTCTTCATGAACCTCGAAATCAAACTTATAGCAAACATGATATCAGGTCTGGTTACTGTTAAGTACATAAGGCTTCCAACCAACCTCTTATACAGAGTTGGATTAGCATATGATCCCTCATCATACTTGCTAAGTTTAATACCAGTTGCGATAGGTGTTGCAGCTGGTTTACAATTCAACATTCTAAACCTTTTCAACACTTCATTTGCATATGAAAATGCCATCATCAGATTGATCCACTTCAATTCCAAGAAAATATTTCATCAATCCTAAATCAGTCATCTCAAACTCTATTTTCATGGAATTTTTAAAATCATCTACAAATAGATCTCCAGTAAAAATCAGGTCATCAACATACAAACAGACAATCAAAATTTTACCTTCCTGATTTACCATTGTATACAGAGTTGGTTCACTTGGATTTCTGCTGAATCCAACACCGATCATGTATTCATCAATCCTTCTATACCAAACTCTGGACGCCTGCTTTAATCCATATAAAGCCTTCCCTAACTTGTAAACTTTATCTCTATGCTTATCAATCTCATAACCCGAGGGTTGTCTTACATAAACCTCTTCTTCCAAATATCCATTCAAGAATGAAGACTTAACGTCCATCTGATGCATGATCCATTTATTCTGAGATGCAATAGCTAAGACCATCCTCACAGTTTCAATTCTTGCTACAGGAGCAAATGTTTCATTGTAATCAATACTGGGTTGCTGACTAAACCCCTGAGCTACAAGTCTGGCCTTGTACTTTTCAACTTCACCATCTACATTCAACTTAGTCTTATAAACCCACTTAACACCAATGTTTTTCTTACCTTCAGGTAAATCTACAAGATCCCAAGTGTTATTTATTTTAATGGAATCAATGTCCTCATCCATTGCTTTTATCCAAACATCCTCTTTAGCAGCTTCATCAAAACTTACAGGATCACATGCCATTAATGCAAAATTTGAAATCTGATCTACTTCTTCATTCTGATCATACAATTCTCTTAAGCTTCTAGTCTTCTTTCCTTTAAATCTGTTTCTTAATGAAGCTAAAGTGGGATTTGATTCACTACTTACCTGTGAATTTGATTGATGTCCACCATGTCCAGATGGCTCACCACGCTCATGAGTTCTGGGTGTTCTAAATTGAGATGGAATGAAATATGGTGCTTCCCTTGTAGGACTTCTTGCAGTAGGCATATGTGATTATGGAACCAACTCTCCACCTCCTTCAGCCTGCTCAACACTATCATCATCTTCACAGGGTAACACAACTCCCTCTGAAATTGATTTGTCAATACTTCAATCCCAGGATTCATCTTCTTTAAATTAAACATCTCTGCTGATTACATATTTCTGGGTGATGAGATTGTAGAGTTTTTATTCCCTAGACTCTTCACTATATCCAACAAAGATACATCTCTCGCTTCTATCATCCAACTTCCTCCTCATTTCTACAGGTACATGCGCAAATGCAACACATCCAAAAATTCTGAAATGAGAAACATTGCAAGGATTACCGTCCCAAGCTTCCTGAGGTACACGATCCCTCACAGTCTTGGTTGGACTTCTATTCAAAATAAAAACAAAACATAAAACTGCATCTCCTCAATATTCATTTGAAAGATGCTTTTCTTTCAACATGCTTCGAGCCATGTCCGTGATAGTCTGATTCTTCCTGTCAGCTACTCCATTATGCTGTGGAGTATATCGAGCAGTAAAGCACCTTTTAATTCCATGAAGATCACAAAATTCAATGAATTCATTAAGTTTGTATTCAGCTCCTCTATCATAGCTTAAGATTTTAATGGTTTGACCACTCTCATTCTCAACCATGGACTTAAACTTCTTAAAAAACATTAAAGGCTTCAGATTTCTGTTTCAACAAATACAACCAACTCTTCCTACTGAAATCATCAATGAAAGTCATAAAATAAACAAAGCCAGTTAAAGAAGGTGTTTGCATAGGTCCACATAAATCTATGTGGACAATTTCCAATGGAGCTTTTTCTCTGTAGGAAACACCTAAAACAAATTTCTCACTGTGATGCTTCCCAAGTATACAACTCTCACAAGAGTTTGCGGGTTGCTGGATACAAGGTAACCCCTTTACCATATGTTTCTTCTATAACAGATCTAAGCCACCAAAATGTAAATGACCACATATCAAATGCCATAACCAAGATTCATCTAAGCTTCCATCTTTATAAGCATCCAAAGAACCACTCAAATCATTTTTCATAACAAGTGGAAACATTCTATTCTTAGTCATTTCTACTCTTGCAATCAACTGTTTGCTGGGAAATTTATCATAGATTGTACATACCTTGTTTTTGAAGAACACTCTGTACTTTTTCTCCAACAACTGTCCAACACTAATAAGATTGCATTTTAAACTAGGCACAAAATAAACATCTTCAATATTTCTTCTCTGATTATTCTTAGTGTAAACTGGAACTACACCTTTACCATTAACTGTAACCTTACAGTCATTTCCCAGTTTTACTTCAGACTAAATACTATGGTCAATAAATGAAAATAAACCCTTATTATTAGTCATGTGGTTACTACAACCACTATCCAAAAACCAAATATCATTTTCACTTTCCTGAGTGACATTACAGGTCAAAAACATAGGATTTTGATGATCCTCAGACTCATTTGTAATATGTGCAGACTGCTTTCCAGCATCTGTCTGTTTCTTCCAATATTTGTTAGCAAAATTCCCAAACTTCTTACAATAATAACATGGTACTTTAGTTTTATCATACCTATGATTTTCTTGCTGCCAGGGTTTGCTACTGCTCCCTCCTAAATTAGGAGGATTCTGTTGGGAGTTCTGCTCAGACTCTGATTTAGCTCTGTTGTCCCTTTGACCAGAAAATCGACCTCCTCTTCCATGAGTATGAAACCTTCCTCTGCCTCTACCTCTGGTAACATGCATTTGGGATTTGAAAGCATGCTCCACTGATCCTTCTTCATATCTAGACATCCTAGATTCATGAGCAACAAGAGAACTAGTTAACTCATCAATTTGCATTAGACTTAAATCTTTAAATTCCTCTATGGGTACAACTACAGGTTCAAACTTCTTGGGTAAACTTATTAGCACTTTCTCAATAACTCTCTTATTCTCAACATCATCTCCATACTGCCTGAGCTGGTTCACAACACTCATCACTTGAGTCATGAAAGTATCAACACTTTCATTATCTTTCATCTTCATATTTTCAGAGTCACTTCTCAAGTTCTACAACTTGACTGTCTTCACCTTGGACACTCCTTGATAACATGTTTCAAGAATGTCCCAAGCCATCTTTGAAGATGCATCACTAGAAATGTTCATAAAAATGGATTCATTTAACCCTTGCTAGATTAATCTAAGAGCTTTGTTATCCTTCTTCCTGTTTTCCTTCAGCAAAACATAGTCAGCATTAGACAGAGCCAATTATGCTGCAACATCAGCTGGCTCAGCATAACCATCAATGACATAAGTCCATAAATCCTGAGAATGCAAAATCATCCTCATTCGAATATACCAAGTATCATACGACTTCTCACTCAGTATAGGAACCTACATCTGAGAAGAACTACTACCAGACACAATGATTTATAAATTTTTTGAAAGAAATCAAATAAACCTTCACAGAGAAAAATAAGAAAATAAAGTTTGGCACCAACAACAATTATCTGCGTTGAAATGAGCAACTGGCAAGATGCTCTACATGATAAAATGGCAGCACTGATACCAAATGTGAAAAAACAGAAGCAGATTGGAGTACGGATTTCGGCTTTTACAAAAACCGACTCAAAAGACAAAACAAATAAATTCCATGCAGTCAACAAATAAATTCCGCGCACTAAACTCTGCGCAGTCAACCAATAAACTCCGCGCACTAAACTCTGCGCAGTTAAAAAAATAAACTTCACGCACTAAGTAAACTCTGCGCAATAAACAAAATTTGTGCACTAAATAAAATCCACGCAGTAAGTAAACTCCGCGCAAATATGGGACCGGGTTGGTAATCAGTAAAATCAAATAATTACTGTGTTTAATCAAATTAAAAACAATATGGTGAATGCGATCAAGGAACCATATGAGTTTACAACTTCAAATAAAAAAAAAGTATTAACGGAGAGAACACCTCCGAAATACACAATAATAACTTTGATTCAAAATTGTTTTCAGAATCATATATAATTACAATCCGTTTCAGGTATATATAACAATTTTTTTCTAAATTAATTGCCCCTTCGATCTTAGAAAATATTTAATTAAGCGGTGATGGTGTCTCATGGTCTGCAAAGGTTAAGGCGGCCACTGTTTGAGTTATGTAAGACAAAATTGTAATAGGTGGTTAATTCTTGAGTCTTGAAGGGTCAAGACGACCACCGATTCACCGTTTGCACAGGGGCGATGAAATGATTACATCCTAACAATTTCATCATATAATATACATGAAAACATTTATATCAGATAAAACTAAATCAAATCAGGGAGAAAAATTACCTGACCTACTTCATTGAATTGATAACATAAGTTTCATATCTCCAACCCTAGCATCCACCATCCAGGAGGATGGGGTGGATGCTTGTTTGTCCAACAAAAGTGGATGCCCGAATTTTCTAAGCTGATTCATCGAGTAAAGATACATATTCAACTATGCCTTTCCTCCTTCATGCTCGATTTTCTCAACTGATTCATCAAGTAAAAGATCATATTGAACTGTGTCTTTCCTCCTTCCTCCCATCCTCTTAGCAATCAACAATCCAAGAGAAATAACATGTACACACATAAACAAAACACAAAATCGTAGTGCACAAACACATATATGAGGGCATACACATAAACATAAAACACAAATAGGAATAACAATGTACAAAATAAACAAGGGAAACATTTAGAACCCTATCAGACCAGAGCACACCACACAACATGACAAAGAGGGAAGAGAAAATAAAGAAGATCCCATAACCGTTTCGTTGTTTTATAAAATTCTATAATAACGGTAATAATTTCTCGATATAGGGAGTGGGAGTGGGCGAGGGCACCAAAATGACTATAAATCATGTTGAAAATGACAGATAACTTCATGACCATTTCCCATATACTAGTGAAGTGCGAGTGGGCGAGGGCACCAAAATGACTAGAAATCATGTTGACAATGACAAATGACTTCATGACCATTGGTGCAATTTCAATTTTTTTTTTTAATTAAAGCCATTTTATTCTCAATTTATAAAATTGTATAATAACGGTAAGAGTTTCTCGATCTTTTGTATGATTCGCATATACTAGGGAAGTGGGAGTGGGCGAGGGCACCAAAACTTCTGGGAAGCATGTTGACAATGACAGATAACTTCATGACCTTGGGTGCAATTCCATTTTTTTTTTATTGAAGATATATTATTCTCAACATCGCTAATTGGTAAAATTCAAATCGATATTACTCTCATCAACACCACCCATTGGAAAAATTCAAATCAATATCTCTCATGAACACCACTCATTGGAAAAATTCAAATCAACATTAATCTATGGTAAAATTCAAATCAATATTACTCTCATCAACACCACCACCAGTTGGAAAAATTCAAACCAATATTACTCTAGTAAAATTCAAATCAATGTTACTCTCATCAACACCACCAGTTGGAAAAATTCAAACCAATATATATATTGTTTGACTATTTGTTATAGTATACACTAATTTTGCATGGTTGTTTGTAATTATAAAGTTAGAGTTTCCCTCTAAATTTTTGTAGAATATTGCACCAAGTATTAGTAGAAATGATGTTGTACAAGTTGAGGAACATCATGACCAAACAAATGAGGATCTCACGGAAGAAGATGATGGGACAAATCAATTTAATGATCCCATGGAAGAAGATGATGGGACAAATCAAATGATCAAAGATTTGTTTTTGCAGCCAGATGAGGATGGGGACAATGTTGGTATTTATGATGAACCTCTATTATAAAAGGAAAATAAATGACTTTATGAAGGATCAAGAGAAAATCTTCTCTTTGCTACATTGCTGCTAGTGAACTTAAAGGTTATGAATAATTTGTCGAACACTTGTATGACATAGATCCTAAGGTATGTAATATGTTTCATCTCATATTATACATAAATGTTGATTTTTTTTCTATTTTGTTTTAGTGTTAATTAATGTGTAAAATAAGAATGCAATTTTTACGATTAATATTCTTACATTAACTAGTTATTTGTTATGGTGTAGATTGTTAGGTGAATTTTTGTTACCATCGTCAAATATTTTACCTCACACATATCGAGGTTTGCATGCCATTATGAAAGACATTGGAATGGATTATCAAACTATAGATGCATGTCCTAATGACCATATTATATATTATGGACAACATGTTTCGAAAACAGAATGTCCGCAATGTCTTATCAGTAGATATCGAACCGATCAAGTAACAAAAAGGGTGCCTCGAAAGGTTCTTCGTCATATTCCCATAATTCCACGTTTTTAGTGATTGTTCAGGTGTGAAAGCATAGCACAATTTATGGATTACCATGCACATAACAAAAATGGAGATGGTGTTCTTCGAATGCCCGTCGATGGTTCTTCATTTAGGGAAATTGAGGAAAAATGGGCAGACTTCAAAGATGAACCTCGTAATGTTAAGATTTCATTGACAACTGATGGTGTTAATCCATTCAGAGAGCTTAACTCTATTTACTCAGTGTGGTCTATTTTTGTTATCAACAATAACATTTCTCCTTGGATGTCAATAAAGAGGGAGCACATAATTTTGACAATGATTGTTCAAGGTATTTGTTTACATTAATTTTTTGAATTTAACATTTTCATTTGTTTCAATTTTTGCATAATATCTTTTGTTTATTTATTTAATTATATATATTACATGATATCATTCCTATAGTAATTATGTGTAATTTCAAACAATTAGGTAAATACCAGGTTAAATATATGAATGTATATATCGAGCCTCTTATCGACGAGCTACTAAAGTTATGGGTTGGCATCACAATGTATGACATATGTAAACCAATCGGGGAGAAGAAATTTAAATTCCGTGGAATACTTTTATGGACAATTCATGATGCCCCTGGACTAACACATTTTTGTGGTATGTGGAATTCTAATATTTCTCTTTAATACTATATAAGATTTTAATGTTATCATGGTGCATGTTTAATTTTTAAATAATCTCATCGTATAATTGACATTAATCCATTTGTTGCAGGTCTTCAAACAAAGGGTAAATTTGCATGTCCAGTTTGTGGCCCTAAGATGAAGTATCGTCATTCAAAAAGTTTAGGAAATATGGTGTTTGATGAGTATAGGCACCTTCTTCCCAAGAACCATAGGTATCGTACTACTGAAAAACATATTTTCAATGGGAACGAAGAGACTGGTTTAAAAACACGAAGAATGACACCTCACCTATGGAGGTTGGAATATAATAGAAATCGTCAAGGTACTCAATTTCATAATGTATCGTAGATCATGTAATGTTTTGAATGTTTACTTTAATCATTGAATTTATTTTACCATATCTGATAATTATTTTTGTGATTTATTTTATGCTTCATGAAGGCCACAATCATCATGAAGGTATTAATAATGGGCTTCCACGAGGAATGAAATGTTATCCTGCTCAATTCACGAGGTTTCCCTACTATGAGGAGCTAAAAATAGCTCATTTGTTTGATACAATGCATATTGGTAAGAATGTGACGAAACTTTATGGCGAATCATAGATGGTAGGAGGGACAAAGAAAAATTGTCAAAATTTGTACTGACATTCAGGAAGCCAATCATGCAATGTGAAGTGTGATCCGATATTCAAATAGATCATATGGAGTACTAGAACGAAATAACCTTCCATGGTTATTAACAAAGCAACAAAGCAATGATGTAAAAGAGGTCATTCAAAGAATTAAATTTCCCATGGGTTTTGCTTCAAACATAAAAAATATCTTAACGAAGGAAGGTGAATTTGGTGGGGTAAAAACACATGATTGGCATACCTTCATTAAGGTAATAATTTTGGTATACATATTTATATATATTGGCCTTAGAGATCCTTTATTTTATTTTTTGTTTTTTCTTGTCTACTTTGGTCGAAACAAATAACGATTCATTTTGTTGTTACAGTATGTTCTACCGCTATCTCTCCCAAACGACTTTGACAACAACGCCAAACAAATTATATATGATCTTGGAAAATACATGAGGTAAGTAGTTGTGATTTATATGCAAAATGTTCTTTCAAATTATTGTTGTACTTAATGACACATGTTTTACTTGTAATGTAATATATTATATTATGTTATGTTGAAACATGCTATTTTCTTGTGTCATGATCTCATGTAGATGGTTGTCATTGAAAGAAATCCATGAAGATGATATGAAGTATTGGAAGAGAGAAATTGCTCGTCTAATGTGTGAAATGAAAGAGTATATACCTCCTCCATTTTTCAATGAACAAGAACACTACCTCATACACCAAGTTGAGGAGATTGAAATTTGTGGACCTATTCACACAAGGTCAATGTGGATGGTGGAGAGGCACTTGAAATGATTGAAGGCGTTGGTTAGACAAAGAGCACATTTTGAGGGTTCTATGATGGATGGATATATGGTATATCAATCCATGGTGTATATTAGTCAGTATCTTCCTAAATTAGCAGCGCCAACTATGCATGCAGTGGATCACATTTGGGATGTGAACTCCATCAAAAAAATTTGAAGATCAAGAGCATCTGTCGGGGCAAGGTAGAATGAAAAAAATGAGAGGTAATATATTTATAATTGTGAAAATTTATATTAATAATACATATAAATTTTCATTTTTTGTGTATATGATCATACTCATTAATATATTAATATAATTTATTTCATAAACTATAAATATTTATAATTACATGCATATTGTACATTATAACTAATATTTAATATTGGTGAATTATGTTTTTTTTATTCAGTTGCTCAAGAGTGGGATGCACTGCATTTATACATTGCAAATAATCTTGATTGGATGAATGTATGGATTGAAATATGTAAACAACATAACGGAGGTAGGTGATCATGGCAATGACTGTCTGAATTGGTTAGATAAGCTCATCGTAACGGAGATACCAATGTTACGAAAGAGAAATTGATCTAGCATATGGTTTGAAAGATGGATAGGTAAGAAAATTCACCCATTTTATTCAGTTATTTTATATTATATTAATGTGATTACATGTGTACTCTATTTTTCAGATACTTTCGAAGTTATATAAATATATGTTAATTTATTAATTGACAATGCATCTTTTACATATCTGACATATTGCAATTGAAACACCACAAGGCTATGTGGTGCAATGGTCATAAATTTTGCATCAAACAATTGGATGAAACCAAGAAAACTTCTGATAGTGGGATAACTACAGTATTCCAGGTCCCTAATGTTTCCTCTAGGAGTGACAGACATCCCCGAGAATCTGAAAATAGATACTATGGGTATTTATATGATATACTTGAGTGTGACTTTAATTCCTTCAAATTAGTTATGTTCGATGTCAAATGGTATAGGTTACGAATGCATGCACATGATGAGGAAAGAACTCTTATTCAACGTGCCCATGGAATTCCAATGATTAAAACAATGATGTTTGAAAGATGACATGATCGCTATGTTTTTCCAAGCCAATGTGAACATGTCTTTTACTCAAATGTTCCAGGTGAAAGGGATTGGTCGTTTGTTGTTAGATATGATCCAAGAGGAAGGACAATTAATTATACTCATTTACATGAAGAAGATAATATTGAAGATCAAGAATATGATTCGACAGATCAGACAGAGCCGAAAGATCATCGAGGGTCGACAGATGAAGAAGACAAATAAGATCATGATCCAGGCGTAGGAGACAATATTACAATTATTGATGATGATGTCGATGAAAATATGCTCGAAAACAACATTGATGACGATGATGATATCATCAATCCTTTCAACATCGTTTCAAAACCGGATGATGATACAGATGTTGAGTTTGATGAAGAAGATCAAGATAGAGAATAAGGATGATTACACAGATGTTGAGGTTGGATTAGGTACGTGACTATAAAATATTTTAATTTGTATGAATTATTCTCTTCAAATAATTTACTTTTAATGTCATGGGTTAATTACATTTTTTAAAATTTTATGCGATGTTTTTATATCATAGGTTACATGTTGTTTAATTATTATTTGAAACCTGAAAATAGTTGCCAATATACTAAAGTACGTGGTAGACTAAAAATATCATTTAGAAACACATAATTTCATGTACCTTCATTAATTTTTGTTTTTGTAGTTTCTATGCATGAATCTTAATAGGATGTTTCTTTCGATTATTTTCTAATTTATAGATTGGGTTTTGGGGATCAATTGAGAGTGATGTGAGGGGGAGGGGAGCGGCCATATGAGCTTCCACCTTCACGTGGTCGGCCTTGTTTAGTAGAGGATAAATTATTCTTGAAACCAAGAGAATCTCTTTCATTTTTATACCATCATGATCGTATAATATTTCATCAATATTGTTACTTATTTGAATCTTCTTAGAATTGAGATTCGTTACATAGTCATTGAAAAAAGAAAAAATACTTATGTAGAGGATATCAATTTGGTCTTCGTGTGGGACATTTTATGCCATTAGTATGTTTTGTACAAAAATAATGGATCTTGGGGACTACACCATGGTCAAGGAACGAGGAACAAGGAACAAGGAACAAGGAACTAGGAATGAGGAACATAGAACAAGGAACAAGGAATGGAAATTGTATGAGGACTAGACACCGGCAACAGTGACCTGTGAATGGGGCCAACGTTGATATTTTTTCAAATAGTTTTTGTATGCACTGAAATTTGTCATGGATAGACTATTCACATGATTTAATGATATGGGAGGTTTTCTGGACTCAAATTTGAATGACAAACCCACTTTCTTCCATCATCAATTCATCATGTAAACCATAAAACTTATTTTTCTTTCAAAGTACACAATTTGGTTGATGCAAGTTTTAAGTTTTCGTCAGTCTATCTAATTCATTTTTATTTCAGGTTCTAAATTAATGTATATAAAATGTATTTGTGTCATATTTGTGATGAAATTTTTTTCATTGATTGCTTAATCAACACCATAAAAATACTAGAGGCAGGAAACAGTGACATGTGAATGGGGCCAACTTTGAAATTTTTTCAAACTGTATCTGTATGCATTGAAATTTGACCTGGATAGACTATTTGCATGCCTTAACGATATGGGAGGGTTTCTAGACTCAAATTTCACTCACACACCCACTTTCTTCCATCATCAATTCATCATGGAAACCATAAACCCTATTTTTCATATGTTCTAATAGATATGTTAATGATTCCAAGTTTCGTATTTGTATTTGACTGAAGGTCCAGCTAGCTTGCAAAGTATCAAAATGAGATTTCAACTTGATAAACCAAATATGAAATGAATCCAAGCATCATTTGATATCGTCGCAAGAGATACGAATGTAAATAATATTGCGACGAATTAGTTATACTATCGACGAAAAAAGTTCGTCGATAGTATAGCTAATTCGTCGCAAGAATATTGTGTCTAATTTGAATGGTGTTACATGATTTGCAAGGAGTGTAGGGATTATATTATGGTGCAATGTAGTGTAGTATATAATAACAATCTCTATGCCAAACCTCAAAATGGATAGTACCATATCTTGTTCATCAGACAAATATTCTTTGTATGTTTCCTTTGTGGTGGCTCAAGCCCTCGCTACACATGATGTCTGACAATGAAATGTAAAAATTTGACTATTGAATGATAGTGTTATGTCACCCATGGTTAAGGAAATAACTTAAGGTTCTTGTTTCCTATTTGAATATTCTTCTAATTGAGATTCCTTACATAGTCCTTGAAAAAAGACAAAAGACTTATGTAGCAGATATTAATTTGGTCTTCGTGTGGGACATTTTATGCCATTAGTATGTTTTGTTAAAAACTAATGGATCTTGGGGACTACACCATGGTAAAGGAATGAGGAACAAGGAGCAAGGAACAAGGAACGAGGAATGAGGAACACAGAACAAGGAACAAGGAACGAAAATTGTATGAGGACTAGACACCGACAATAATGACCTGTGAATGGGGCCAACATTGAAATTTTTTCAAACAGTTTCTGTATGCAATGAAATTTGTCATGGATAGACTATTCACATGCATTAACGATATGGGAGGGTTTATGGACTCAAATTTGAATGACACACCCACTTTCTTCCATCATCAATTCATCATGTAAACCATAAACCCTATTTTTCTTTCAAAGTACACAATTTGGTTGACACAAGTTTTAAGTTTTCATCACTCTTTCTAATTCATTTTTCTTTCAGGTTCTACATTAATGTATATACAATGTATCTATGTCATATGTGTGATTAAAAATCCCTCTTTTTCATTGATTTCTTAGTCAAAACCATAAAAATACTAGAGGCGGGCAACAGTGACATGTGAATGGGGCCAACGTTGAAATTTCTTCAAACTGTATCTGTATGCATTGCAATTTGACCTGGATAGACTATTCACATGCATTAATGATATGGGAGGGTTTCTAGACTCAAATTTCACTCACACACCCACTTTATTCCATCATCAAATCATCATGGAAACCATAAACCCTATTTTTCATATGTTCTAGTAGATATGTTAATGATTCCAAGTTTCGTATTTGACATATTTGAATGAAGGTACAACTATCTTGCAAAGTATCAAATTGAGATTTCAAGTTGATAAACCAAATATGAAATGAATCCAAGCATCATTTGATATCATCTCAAGAGAGACAAATGTAAATAATCTTGCGACGAATTAGGTATACTATCGATGAAAAAAGTTTGGCGATAGTATAGCTAATTCGTTGCAAGAATATTGTGTCTAATTTGAATGGTGTTACATGGTTTTCAAGGAGTGTAGGGATTATATTATGGTGAAATGTAGTGTAGTCTATAAGAACAATCTCTATGCCAAACCTCAAAATGGATAGTACCATATCTTGTTCATAAGACAAATATTCTTTGTATGTTTCCTTTGTGGTGGCTCAAGCCCTCGCTACACATGATGCCTGACAATGAAATGTAACAATTTGACTATTGAATTATAGTGTTATGTCACCCATGGTTAAGGAAATAAATTAAGGTTATTATGTCCTATTTGAATCTTCTTAGAATCGAGATTCATTACATAGTCCTTGAAAAAAGACAAAAGACTGATGTAGCGGATATTAATTTGGTCTTCGTGTGGGACATTTTGTGCCATTAGTATGTTTTGTACAAAAATAATGGATCTTGGGGACTTTACCATGGTCAAGGAATGAGGAAAAAGGAACAAGGAACGAGGAACAAGGAACACAAAACAAGGAACAAGTAATGGAAATTGTATGAGCACTAGACACCGACAACAATGACTTGTGAATGGGGCCAGCATTGAAATTTTTTCAAATAGTTTCTGTATGCACTGAAATTTTTCATAGATAGAATATTCACATGCCTTAATGATATGGGAGGGTTTCTAGACTCAAATTTGAATGACACACCCACTTTCTTCCATCATCAATTCATCATGTAAATCATAAACCCTATTTTTCATATGTTCTAGTACATATGTTAATGATTCCAAATTTCATATTTGTATTTGACTCAAGGTCCAGCTAGCTTGCAAAATAAAATATAAAATTTCCACATGAAGGATTCATTGTCACCATCAATCAATTCTCATATTATGATCCACAACCACATTTGACCGAAGATAATGTATCACCTTTAGTGGATCATACATATATAGTCTATCCCTATTAGTTAGTTGGAAAAACTTCCTTCGCAATTGAATTATGTGGCCACTTCCACCATTTTTTTAATATCAACTCCCATAAATAATGAGCCTTTGACTCATTTTCATGACTTAGGGAGATAGATTAAAACTGGAAATTTATCCTTAAGGAAAGTGGCTGCTTTATAAAATTTCCATATTCTGAATATCTAGAAACCCAAGAATGGAAAACGGCTTTATTAAATTCTTATGGAAAGTAGTCTCGTGTGAGAAATTGATCATCAACCATTTCTTTGAGGGTAGTCATCAATTCATCCAACATTGTAATCCTTTGATCACATACCCATTATTCCTTTTGCATCGAATTTCTTGGGACTACATCAACACAAGTTTGCATAGACACCTTTCTTTCCTTTGTTATAATTCCTTGAGATTGAAAAACTAATTTGTAATGATTAACAAACTCCTTTCCAATGTTCCTCTGGTCAATGATTCTATTGTTTTTTATTTTGAGGGCCTTAATATGCTTCAAAAATTCCTTGGAAGTCAGATCTTTGAAAAATCTCATAGTAGGCTTCTCACATGTCTTAAGCTAATGGAACCCAACTTTGATTTGGGACCCCCTTATTTTATATGTCTCATCAACCATTAGTGTTTGTCATTTTTTGGTCAGTTTTTATTCACTGAAGGGATAAGCTGAGGCATTATTGAAACTTCCTTGAGCTATTAAACTTTCATATTCTATCATGGTGAAATAAGAAGAAGTTATGCTCTATCTAATATTTTCAAAACCTACTTGTTTTTTTTTTTTGGAATATGCCAACTGAACCAAAGCCCCGGTGAATTTTTTGACATAATTTGGCCAAATTACTCAAGTGTTGAATAAAGTTTAAACCTAGTAAATCTATCTCTTATAAACACAAAAATCAATTCCATAAGAAAAATATATTACTCTCTAAACTATTAGGGTCCTATGATATAGTTATCTGGTCTCTAGTTATCTATTTGGAAATTTTCCCTGAATCATTTTGAGAGTGTCTTCATGTTAAGAAAATCAGAGTAAATGGTCCAGTGGTGTATCTTATGTTTCAAAAATGTGTCTAGGTATATCCAAAGTTGGCAAATGATGTTTTGAGCTCTCGAATGCAAAAGTGTCAAAGGTTAGCTTTCGACATCTAAGGGTCGGTTTTCAATGTGTTATAAGATGCTGAAAGCTATCACTTTCATCAGCTAAAAAGGCAGGCGTGAGGTGTTCTTAGCTACCAAAAACATAGAGTCTTCTAACGGTTAGACTGTCCCATCGGAATCTCAAATCACCATTAGTACACATGTCATGATGATCTTAAGTGCTGCCGAAATGAACTAGAATTGGATCATGATACGATCTGGGCAAGTGATGTATGTCTGATATGATTATTTGGTGAAATATATTAAACCCTAATCTATTAGATCTGAGTTCTCTGCTGCCAACTAAGATCACCATAAACTCACATCATTCATTTTTTACCTAATCTATCACGTGGTTTTCTGTCTTGGTCAAATGATGCAATCATCATTATGATTTGAGTTTCATTCTTTATTAAGGGTTTATTCTAACAGATTGTCATTCAAACCTTTTTCCCCATATCACACATTTTTCCTCTGCTCTAGCTTCAATCTTTCCTCTATCAACGCCCCTGTGTCTCCCCAAGCCTGATTTTATTATATTGCAGGTGTTGACAATTGGTTTTGTCGATGAAGAAGGGAGGGGCTCTGCTTAGGAAAAATCTTAATGATATAACATATCTGGAATCTCACCCTAAGATTTTCCAGATGTTCAGAAATGCTGGATGCTACAAGTACTGTGAGAAACTAGAAGGTTTTCACCAAGGAGTGGCTGAGGCATTTGCCTTAACCTTTGATGGAGCCAAGGACAAAGTGGGAACAATTGAGTTACAGGCTGATGAATCCATTGTTGTAGCAACAACAGAGATACCTAGGATTGGTGAAAGATGGTTTAAGACAACCATTACTAAATACATCGAGTTCAGGTCTTATCTCAAGCCTGAACACAAATGTATTATCCGGAAGAAAGATATCCCTAGATCCTACTTGGAGGAAAAATGGCAACACTTGCTCAAACAAATCTAGGTATATATTACATGTGAAGGCAGATATGGTAGAGTGATGTTCTACCATTTCAAGCTCATGAACCATTTCACAGGTAGATGTCCTTTGAATCTTCCCTTCTACCTTAATAGAAGTTTTACAAGAATGACACACCAAGTCTAGGCCAAACCTAGCAAGGTGCAGGGTAGGCTTTTCCATCATAGCCTTATCAAACTCATAGTGCTTGAAGAATTGTAGAGGAGGGATAAGAATTGGAAGCATCTTCTCTTCTGGGGTGAATTTGAACCAGAACCCCAGCCTAAGGACAAAAATAAGACCTCATCCAATAAATCTTCAACACCACGGAGTAGTAAAAGGAAAATAAGATCCATTTCCCTAGTAATTGCATAGGAGCCAACCTCTTCTTCTAAGTCCAAGAGAGCCAAAAATATGCTTGATTTTAGCCAAGCTACAGAAGGGAAAATGAGTGCCTCTGATAAAAATGTCTTAAATCTTCCTTATACAGATTCAAAGGAGGAAGTAGAGATTATAGAAGAAGAGGCATCTGAGCAAGTAGTTCCTGAAGAAAAAACACCTGGAGTCCAAAGTTCTGAGCATGAAGCCCCTGATTTTCAAACTCCTGAAGAAGCACCTTTCCCACCTGAAGCTCAAGATCTAGAGGCCCCTGAAGAATTAACAAGCAAACACAATAAGTCAGCATCAAAGAAGATCAAAAAGATTGAGGAAGAAGTCATGGAGCTTAGGTTACTGGAAAAAGTGATCAAATCCCAAAATGAGATCATCACAAGGACATCATCAGAGGTAAGGGACTATTTTCAAAGACTAGCTAAAATGCATGTTAAATTGGAAAAGAAGAACAAAAGGCTTCTTAAAAAAAACAAGAAGTTGCATAAGGTAGTTAGATGTTTGAAGGTGAAACTAATGCTCAAAGATGAAAAACCTATAGCTCATCCAGGCCTGGAGAATTTAGCAGAGGCTGCAGAGAACTTGAATGAGTAACCTTGAAGTTCGAATGATTGAAGGAATTCCAATTTTGAAGTTTTGATGAAGATTTTCAAAGCCTGTGGTTTGGGAAGTTTGTGCGGGTTTCAAAAGGCACTGTTAGCTGTCGAAAGTTCCGCTTTCAACAACTTACCCTCACAATTTTATGCTTCTAAGCCACCGAAAGCGCAAAAACTGACAGAATACTCATATTTTTTTCTCAGATCGAGGATTTTGTTTCTAGATCATGTGGGAATGGTTTTTAACGAAAGATAAGAATTACAGAGATACAGATCATCATCCCTTTCCATCTTTTGAGGCGGATGATAAGGAAAGAAGACTAAGTGGCCTTTCTATTTTTGGCCAAAATTGCTCAGCTGTCAAAAAAGGAATTCGAAAATGTTCTACTGTCTTATGAAGACTATGAAGACTACTGAGGCGATCAAGGATTGCTGAAGACATAGTTGATAAGGGTTTGACCCTTAAATCAGGATTCAATCCTACACATCATATTAAATTCGATCTTGTTTTATTTTTAGTATATCAGATCCAGTTTTATAGGATCTTGAACGTGTTTGTAAAAGCTATAAAGCCTATGACTTTTAAGAAAGAATGGGTTAGACTGATAGGGAAGGATGGCATGGGAATGTCCCCACCCCTTGTAGAAATGTTTCAAAATCTGTAAGTGACTTTATGAATGAATACAAAGGCATTGTATTTCTAGATTCTTGTGTTGTGTTTAAGCAGTGAAGTTTTTCCCCTGATGTAACTTGTTATTGTCTTGTTTCACATGTTGTTTATTTCTGTATTGTTTATGAGAAGATGATGTGCATGATTTGTTCTTAACACTCTGTTCTGGCTCGAAACAATATTTATTTGTTATTTGTACAATAACATAAAATCTCTTGTTTTTGTAGATTTATCTTGGGATACCCACCAATAGGATCATGTGCATTATTGTTATGGATTAGGATTGACGATTGGATTACCCAATTTGGAGTTGTATACAATAACCTTTGCATTCAAAATTTGTTATTAGTATATGAAGATCATAGTCATTTTGTTCATTTGCTTGAGATATGTGTTTCAGTATTTCAAGTTGTATTGGCATTGCTATATGTATTATGCTATTTAAGTCTAGAAATGTAAAAACTGCCTTAACAATCATTCTTACATCATCATAAACTTAATCCTGTGTGTACATATGACATGGAGTCCTTGTTGGAATTACAAGTTAAATTATAAACTCGTTTAGTTACAAAATGCACATTATATATCCCTAATTTTATATAGACTTAATAAAATGAAACCCCTTCCCTAAATATGCACACCTAAATGGTTGGTATGCAAAGTTGACATGTCATATTCCAAGGAACATCATTTCACATGCTTAGAATGCATGCAAAGTGCTCAAAATTTCGAGTGTTTACTTAAAAAACTTAATTCTATGGATAAAACAAGGTACCCAAAACAATATGGCTTGGCTATATAAAATGTAAACTTAATACATAGTTTCCATATTTCATGTCCTAATTTGAATGCATTTTCTAGCCCTTGTGTGCATTTTCATAACAAATGATGCATTTCTAGAGCTAGTGAAAAACGTGTAAATCAAACGAAATGCATATTAAATGATTAATAATTTGTAGATGGAGAATATTTTTGATAACTTGATCATATGGGGTTGTATTCCACTTGAGATAATTCATGCATAAACCGTCATATTTCACCATAGGTGATTATGTAATGTCAAGTCTGCATCTTTCTAAGCCACTCTGGCTTGATTTTTCCTTCGGTGTAATGTTGCAATTTTGTGGTATTTTTGCACAACAATAACATTTTTTATTTAAAGTGGAAATATAACAATGTATATAGATCAAGAATGTTCTAAGGAACACTAATAAATTTGGAAATCGATATTTTAAACTTTAAAAATCTTAGGCATGCATTTTGGTAGAAACAAGTTAAAACATGCAAAAACAATGAAATAGCTAAATTGGCAAATTGACAACATGCACCTAGAGATTAGTTTTGAAAATATGTGACATGCATTTTGTAGGAAATGTCAATTCATCCATGCTATTTTTTATTCTACATGGAAATCATTTAAGAGTGTCCTATGTGCATTTTTCTAACCCCTCTTGGGATGAATTGAACTCTGTTTATTTTACCAAATTTCAAATTTTAACAACAATGAGCATTTTTATCAACTAGAATGCATTTTTAAGCTTATGGAAAGATATGTTATGGATGGTGGCATGTCTTTCATGCCTCAAAAACCTTCAAAAGTGCATTTATAATTCAAGGAGTGAGTTTTATTTATATTATGCATGTATTCTACTTTTCGCTATGAAGAGCAATGACGTAACCAGTTATAGATTGATCCATTTTGGGTCTCTAGCTACCATGAAGTTCCCCAATCTTGTGAGTAAGATCAAAGAGACAATCTAGGTCATGGATTTAGCCCAATATCCTTTTATGAAGAAAAATGACAACACACCTCATATTTGAGAAAATGGAGGTTCAAATTCTTCCAAAAGACTACATCCATGACTATTGGATCCTACAAACTAAGGAACACATTACAAAGAAAATCAAACAATAATAATAAGAAAAATTAAAAATTAAAAAATACATTTTTTAACGAGTGAAAGAATATTAAAAGAAACCCTACACGATAGGTATTTTCATACATCCTTGGCATTGTTCCTTTGTGAATATACTAATGTACTATTTCATGTGTATCTATCACCATGCCTATATCATTAGAAATATAGCTATTCTCTTTTCTTTTTTTCTATTGTTCATATATTTTGATGTCATTTGTTATCCCATTTTTATCTTTTGAACACATGTTCAAGAATTTTTCCATGTCTATTATGGCTTGAAAAAGGGTTATCATTAAAAATATGTATAAGATATTGTACTTTATGTGCAACTTCAATGACCCCAATTATTTAGATCCATATGCCACTTTGATGCCAAATATCACCTCTAAAGGGCCTATGTGGTGGTTTTAGGCCTTGTTTATGGCCCCTGAAATGTGGAAGTCTCATTTATATGATAAGGTATTTGTTTTCCTTTATTCACCATGGTCAAGGCCCCTAGACCCATCTTGTGGGTGTAAAAGATCTTTAATGATGTCAATATCCTAATGAGAGCCCAAAGATATCCATTAGAGGAATCATGCAGTGATTTGAGGCCTATTCATGGCCCCTGAGCCCTACAAGGTTCATTCAGGGCTTAAGAACCTTGTTTTCTTCCTCAAATGATGATCAAGGCCCTGAGACCCATCCCTAGTTTGGAAAGAATCCTAAGGGTGTGCATATCACTATTAGAGGCCAAAGATTCCCTTTAGAGGTGTTGTGTGGTGATTCAAGGTATCATTCATGGTGAAAAGCCCTAAAATATTCACTTAAGTTCCTAATCAAGGCCTTCTATTTCCTCTCCCAACCATGGTTAAGGCCCTCAAACCCATCCCTAGAGCACAAAACCTCACAAATGACACCCATAAACTACTCAAAGGCCAAAGGCCCCCTTCATAGGGAATATGTGTGGTGGTTTAATACCTCATTAATACCTCTGTCTCTTCCACCTCTTGTTTATCAATGATCATATCAAAATGTATATATATATGATGGATAATTAATAGTAACTATCATGGGGTTGAAAATTCTATTCTATATCCAACAATCATATTTCATAAAATCCCCATTAACTTAAAAACTACTCAAAGGTGTTTAATTACATGAAACCATTTGTGAGCCATCTTACTATATATTTATACTTCGAGAGGCATTCTTCCTAATTTTTTTTTATGTAAATTCCTTCTTGTAGTGATGATTGATGAAGGAGTTCCCTCCTTTGACATGCCCTCCTTCATGATTTGTCTCTTTAGGATGGCCATTTTCTTCTTAAGATGCCATTTATTTTAGAAGATATTTTTGAATTCCTTTGCATTCCATTTTTTGTGTTTGGTTTCGAGATATTTTATTTTTTACTAAAGAATTTACATTTTATTTCCTTGGATGTTTCCTCCCTAATTCCACCATTCGACAATTCTTGCTTGCAAGTTGGGGTGTGAAAACCATAATTCCTCAAATTTGGATGTTATTTATTTTGGAGTTCCTTTGTTATCCCATTGCAGCGAGATGGGCCAATGGTCTGACCTTGCACCTTGTAAGACTTCCCCTATAGCCCCAAAACCCTTACTACATATTTTTTTCAAAGAATCGAAACCTATCCAATCAGACATCAATCTAGCTTGAGCCTCCCCTTTTATTATTCTAGGTAAAATGGCCATTGGTTGTGAAAATTTCCATTAGTCTTAAGTCTTCAATAATATGTTTAAAGTATAGGTTGTTCTCTTCTAGCCTTATATTGCCTCCTTTTTATCACTAAGGGATGTTATTAGGTTGAAATCACCTCTTATTATCCATCGATATCCAACAACAGTATCCCCTATGGCTTTGAGGGATTCAATGAAGGTTCTCTTATGAAGTGGGCTAGGTGGCCTATATATATTGGTTATCCTCATGTTCCTTGAATCCTATTTCTTTGAAATGACCTATGATATTATGGTTTTAGAGTGACTTTCATCATTATGATTATATTAGAGTTCCATAACATGGTCATTCCTCCATAGTTTCCTTCCATATTGGTGGCTAGATAGATACAACCTTTCCAAGTTGTTTTGGCTATTTCTTGCATAGTTTCTTTGTCACATATAATCTCTTGTAGCATCATCATATCT
>ML802004.1:112419-159337 GCA_009831015.1 Picea engelmannii
GATTAGGTAAATGTAAAAAAGTAAACACATAAACGGATGTCTTTATAATAGCTAGGAAGTTAATGATTGAAATCACAACCATTTATTTTGTGTGAATACTAAGAATATTCCAGCCATATTTAATCCTGTCCATAGAAAACTTACTAGCACAGCCGCGAGTTGGCGGCTGAGAACGCCGAAAGGGCGCACAGCTGAAATCCGTGGCAATCCGTGGTGAAAATGATGAGAAAAGAGAGAAAATGAAATGCACAAGCAGTCAGAAAATGAAACGCCTGGACAATTGAGGAAATCTAAATGGTAATTTGAAAGGCTAATCATTTAAACGTGGCAATCATATAGTGTTATAGTAATTTTTTAATATGATTAGGTAAATGTTAAAAAGTAAACAGGGTAACGGATGCATTCAGAAATACAAGGAAGTTATGAAGAGTAAATCACATTCATTGATTTGGGAGGACGACTAAGAATATGCCAGCATCTTCAATTGTTAACCATCAGATTACAATTTTAGATTAAAAGCTGATTAATTGTGCTCATTGTCAATACGCCTTTTGGCGTAATTAAGCACTAAACCCCTATTAAATCTGCCCATTGTCAATAGGTATATCACTAAACCCCTATTAAATCTGCCCATTGTCAATAGGTATATGCCTTTGGGCGTAATTATTCTTCTCTGCTTCGTCATATGCTTCAAACGCCAAGTCTTCTCTCGAACCTAAAATGGATCTATATATGGTAGTTTATAAAATATTTATATATAATTTTTCAAATTTTCTTTTCTATTTTTTCAAGTGTTAAAAATCTCCCCACACAAATCACTTACCTTTGTGAATACAATGATTGACACTTAAATAAATCAAGTCGTTGGAATTTCTGTTACTAATATTTTGTTTTTTAAATGTTATATGTGAATTGAATATTGAGAAATTACATATATCCTTACTGAACACCAAATTACAACAAAATTATTTCAATGATTTTTTTATTTTTATTTTATTAAAATTAAATTAAAACATTTTATTTATTACTCATATTGAAATATGAAATATTATTTTGGCTATTTTAATTTTTTAAAGAGTAATGTTTCAATTATTTTATAAAATTTTAAATTAGTTCATATGTGTATGGAGGTTTTATAGTTTAATATGGGAAAGATGTCCATATAATATAAAAAATAGTGATTATTTCAATAAAAACTCTAAAACATAACCTATTATTTATTTGAGAGAAGAGTTTGAATTTGTTATGTTTTGATCCTAATTTCAATTAATAGATGGTTAAAACAATGTACTAGGTAGTAACATATTATAAAATGTATTAATATACTAAAATATATATTAATATTTTTTAATACTTTAATATTAATGTATTAAACATAAATGAATCTATCTTGGTAAATCCATAAATAAATATTTTGTATAAAATTAATATTGAAGTATTTTATTAAAATATATATAAAAATATTATATTTATGACATAGGTTGAAATAAATGTTTTTTATTAATATTTTTTAAAATATCATGTTGCAAATTAATGTTAAGTATAAAAAGAATTACATTTGCTTTTACTCTTCATAAATCAATGAATTATATTTACTCTTCATAACTTCCTTACATTTATAAATACATCCGTTAACCTGTTTACTTTTTCACATTTACCTAATCATATTAAAAAATTACTGTAACTCTATGTGATTACCATTTTTAAATTATTAACAAAAATTAATATCTCTCAAACCATTTTTTGATGATTAGCCCACACTACCTCTACTTCATTACCATTGCACGTATCTATCATATAGGGGGCAGGCGTTCAGTTTTTACGAGCGGATGTGGCATTGTTATTCATATCTGCGATACAAATACAAACCACACCTATCATAGTGGCCGAACGTTTCATTTCCTACATGTCAGTGGTAATGAGGATGCCAGGCATCCAAACATGAAATCTGCTTTCTTGCTTGTAATCAACGATTCCAGTACTCTAAGATCAGTCTTGAAAACCCCGACGCTGCCCCTTGATTACCATACGCATTACCAGTTGATAAAAGGAATCACAAAACAATTGAAAAACAATAGCATAAAGAAATGAAAGCACTCTTTTCAATGCTTAGGTCACATGAAAAATCTTCAGGTATGTTTTTTTGTGCACAATATCCAGGGTTTTAAGACATCAACAATACTATTTAGGGTTTTAATCAATTGAGGTTGGAATGCCCAGACGCACAGGAGAACCATGATCTATGTCCATACCAAGCTCATGATAGGTAGGCACTCTCTTTCATTTTCTCTGGTTTAGGGTTGAGCTGCAATACTTGCATTTGATATTCTTGAATGGTCACTTACGAGCCGATATGCCTGGTTCATTCACTCCATGCTGTAAAATGTTTTCTCTTGTGTTATCAAGTGGACGATGAATACATTATCATAGGATCGGCCAACTTAAACCAGCGATCCATGGACAGAGCTAGAGACACGGAAATAGCCCAAGAATGCTACCAGCCATAGCACATCAACCAACAGCGTCACCGAGCCCGAGGGGACATATTCGGATATCGAATGTCTCTGTGGTACGAGCATTTTGCACATAAGAATGGAGGTCTGCTGCGTGAATATCTTCATCCGGAGAGTGTTGAATGCATGAGGATGGCACGCTTGATATGCGAGGGAATATGGAAGTATTTTGTTCAGGAAGAGATTGCAGAGGATCTGCCTGGCCATCTTATGACATTCCCTATGCGGGTGTTGAAGGACGGGTTGTTGGAAGAGGAGGAGGGTAATGTGTTCCCTGATACAAAGGCTTTTGTGAAAGGCCAGAAAAGTCGTGTCATTCCTCGCAGCCTCACAACAAAGTACTTTTAAGTATTATAGGTGGCAGGCTATCTTCAGGCTGGTTTCCCTCATCTGAGATGTTAAATTACAGCCTGTTTATTAGAATGATGGCATCTTCCTGTGATATTGCAAAACTTATTTTGATGGTTTGAAGGATGGTTGGATGATGAAAAGCGACATTGAGCAGAATATTCTATCCTATTCTATCTTTTCATTAGAAACCCCAGTTTTAGAAAACCTAATTTTATAGTAAGTAATTATTACAAATATTGACCTAATAATTTTATAGAAAGTTATTCCATCTTTAATAAGAAACCCTAATTTAGAAAACCTAATTTTATAATAAGTAATACTGATTATTAAAGATTTTGGTATTTACAAAATATTCCAATTTTTAATTAAAAATCTTAAAAAATTAAAGAGGTTAACATATTCTTTTATTTTCCTTTACATCAATGCATCCCATGCATAGTATTTTGAATATTCTCTATATTTATGAATGCATAATGCTAAATTTTCAAAAGATCACTTTTACAAATGCTCCAAAGAGGCAGATAGGAGTCCACCTCCAATGAGAAGGACATGGATCACGAGAGGACGTTGATTAGGAAAGGACAACCACATTCCTCCTTTGAGGGAGTCATGTACACACAACAAATTAATGTGATTAATGTGTTTTTGTTTGGAATTACTGTACTGCAAACACAGTCCCTTAATTATTTTGTTTCTGTTTGGAATTATTGTGATTTTTGTCCCCCCTCATACACCGTGCCCTCCATATATTATATGGAGCATTATATCAACAGTACTATTTAGGGTTTTAATCAGTTTAAGTTGGATGTTTGTGTTTGGTAGGGTAAACATACCGTGGAAGAGAAAGTCTTGGAAGCTATGAAATATGTTCGTCATATACAGTGAAAAGTAGCCCAAGACCTTTTGCTAAGTCTTCATAATCCTTAAAAAAAAGAAGGAAGTTCCATATATAGGACATATACGGTTTGTTGAATCAAGGTTTGAATTCGACCATAATGAAAGCACTTTGTTGGTTTTATAGGTGGAGGCAGACTAGAAAAACCCCAAGAATAGAATAATACCCTAAAAATTGGCCCATAGAGTTTTATGGACATCCAAAAAAATAGATTTGAAACTTCATACATGGTAAGTATTTATAACATCCTCGACCCTCCAAAGGTCAGGCAATGCTACCAACACTTATGACTTTATCCCTTTAAAGCTCTGATACCATATTGTAACGTCCCCGACCATCAACCCACTTGCCCGGAAACACTATTACACAGAATAACACTTATATAACATTCATTTAAATAAATTCAATACATTAACACAGAGTAAGCACATAATTACTTCTAGCATACATAATCCATGGCATTAACAATAATTCATATGCACAACAGTAAACATCATCACAACGGAATACATGATAATATTGCAAGCATCACAAACATGCATTTAAAAGCTTAATTTAAACACATGCATATACTTATCTTTGAAACTAGATGTAATTCACCAACTGTGTGCAGACCTTCCACGAACCTCCCAGCCTTAGACTGCGCTGCTCATCACTCTCAGCAGTAGGTCACCCCCGACTTGGGACTAAGCTCTACTAGGCAGGGAATCCTAGGCTAGGCAAGGTCAACGGGAAGACACCTAGTTACAAAGGAAGGATTTTCTCCCAGGAGTCACTTATGCCCACTGCTCACAGACTCTCATTCCCCACATGTCTGTCCCACCCCAGGAGTATACACCTTCACTGTCACAAAGACAGTCATTTGGCTGCTAACCTCCCTTGCCTTGGGCTTCAACAACAGAATGGACCGAAAGTCTTAGAGTTCTATAGCAACTACAGGACACCTTCTAGGAGTTCTTACTTCCTCAGCACAATCCCTCACCTGGAGAGAGTTTCTCACAGGTTTGGCAACCTGTTCTTGTGACCAATTTTAGCACAGTGAGGACACAATAGCAAGGCTCAACAACGCACAGTTAAGGGAAACAACCTCACACGGTCAGGAACTACGCTGCCATAACAACCAACTAGGATAGCACAACACGACCCAGACAAATTCGGGTTTCTCAATCATGCAACACGAAACAAACTCACGGTTATGGTTTCGGGATTGTGTAAGGGTGCACAGAGATCTCACGCACATGCTTGAACTGTCCAGGTGAGGGATCTGAAAACAACACCAGACAGAGGTCGATCATGGACAGTCACGAGTTCAAACGGAGGATGGTGAATTGGAAGGTCGAACCCCCAGACTCAGGTGATGGCTGGAGAAAATGCAAAAATCCCAACATGTCTTATTCCTATGGTTTTAATTGCATGCACCTGGGTCGACACATGTCACCTATGAAGCTGCATGTGCTCCATCAACATGCGTTCTTCTCCAAGAACTTATGAAAAAACATATACATTTACACAGTACTTTGGAATAATAATAAATTATTATTCCCAAGGGATTAAGCCCCCAAGCTTAGCCCCTCTTTCTTACGTTTCAGACCCCTCTCCCTTACCGAGGCTTTGTGGAAGCTTATTCACCCATCACTCATTCAAATTGGTTGGTCCACACACATAGATGTTTATCTTTTATTAATAATGTGCATAATTGCATGTACAAAATCAGGCTCCTGACCTTTTACACTTAGACTCTCCGGCCTAATAAACACATAAGCCTATCAGCTTATCAATACTCGGCTCACCAGCCTACAAAGCATGATTTACAAAACATGATTACAACAGGGCTTATCCTTGGGGATATTACAATCCCCTCAGTGCTTTCAATAAAAATTTCTATAACATCATTCTGCCATACATCAATCCCACCATGGTTATCGTTCACCCTTTGATGCTAAAATTAATCAATCTTTAGATGCAAACTTGTGAAACATCTATATTATTTATTTGATACTTTGTTAAACACGTATTTATACCATCACTAAATTCCTACATACCTTAAGGCTTACTTATGTCTCTTTCACATGACAAATTAATTTAATGAGTGCATACCCTTGTTGGTAGTTATCAATTCACCTTTTCTTTTATTTCTTTTTTTTCGAGGCACTTATAGATAGATTCTATCTTAAAATATAGATAGAGGATTGAGGTATTCAATACTATCTATATTACTTGGATTTGTACAATGTTTGTTATAATTCCCATTATAACATCGTCTAGTTCGGAACCGCTTTTGTTTTTTTTTATCGCTAGTTCTTCGAAAAACTTGGGAGTTCTCTGGAATAGAATATGTTTAAAGAAATCCATATTCCAGTCAAAGTATCGATCATACATGTGGCTTTTAGCTCCATCCAAATGCAACGCATTCCGTTGGGGTTGAACGAACGAAGTACTCTTCCGTTCAATCGAAAATCTTGGGTCTATCCCTTTGCATAAACTTACTATTTTCTTAATATGTTTTTTTCAAATTTCCCATCATTCCCTTAACTTCTCATTAGTGCCACATGACATGATACTTTACTAAGTGCATACCCTTGTTGGTATTTATCATTTCACCTATGTCATTAGTGTATAAAATTACTATTTTCTTAATATGTTTCTTTTACATTTCTCATGTTCCCTTAACTTCTCATTAGTCCCAAAGTGGTAAGATTTCTTCTCTATGCCAATCTAATGAAAATGTTTCTTAGGAAACTTGTATACAAAACCACAAAATATATTAAAACAATTAATCATTTTGAAATAATAAGTCACAAGTGTGACACAAACAATGAGAAAAATAAAAATGATGATTAAATAAAAAATTCTTATGCAAGAAACGTAGAAGACAAAAATAAGTTAGGACCCAAACCAAATGGATTGAACAACTATGCATCGAAGAGCACAAAATAAAGTAAGCAATCCATACCCTTTGTATTCAAGCATTTGTTTAACTCACAAGCCAACCATAAGTTCATAGTGCTTAGAAATCGTCAAAGCATTAAAAGAAACTAAGCTATAATATATATAAATCTTAATGATGAGGATCATTAAATTTTTTAGTGAATCTGTAAGTTTTAGTACTTGGGTTAGTTTAGAACATCAACAAATGGCAATATACTGGATGAAACCACAATCTCTCATAGAAATTGTTAAGATAATAATAAGAAATGAAGAATACCTTTATTCTATCCTCTTAGAAATCCAAGCATCAACACAAAGTGGGTCCTTGTAAAACTTTTTTTTTTAATGAATGATCACTCCTATACACTAGTTTAGTATATACTTGTCAACTATTCCAAAAGAACAATGTGATGGAGTTTATTGCAAAAATCTTAAAATTATGAAATGTGTATTAAAAAAAAAGTGAGTACATCAAAATTTATAATAAAACATATCTGTTTTTAAGGATGGTAAAAATAATGTGAAAATAAGGGGTTTTATGGATCTTTGAATTAACTCAAAACTTAAAAAACTTTCCCAAGAAAATTTCTCAAAACTAAAAAAAACTTTCCAATGAAATTTTTTGAAAGGCTTTCTAAGCTTTTTTACCTTTCAAATGCTTTCATGTGAAGCTTTCCCGGGCTTTTTATCTTCCAAATTAGTCACATTAGTCTTTAACTATGTTAATGTTAAGATTTTTTATAATTATATTGTAAAATTGTTTTAAAAATATAGTATTAGGTTTAATTATTTATTTTACACAATCTGATTTTATTATTTTAATTATTATCTGATTTTATTATTTTAATTATTATTTTTTTTTATTAAGAGTGAAAAATAAAATGAAATTAAATATTTATTTATTTCTAATTTAAAAATTAATATATAAAAAAATATTATTAATTTTAATAATAATATGATGATGATGATGATGTTGATTAACCTCCACTAAGATTGAATTGGTTTATAAAACTTTAAGAGGGTAAGTAATTACTTGCGATTCTTTGTTTTTTTTTTTTTGTGGAGGAGAATGAGACAATGTGAGAGAGAGTCTCTCACAGTGAACCTGCTATGGTTTATCAGATACCTGCTATGGTTTATCAGATGTTTCCTCAGCATCAAGCTCACGTTCTCGTTCTTCAGGTCACTTCCTTTTGGTTTGCGCACATCCTTTCGAGCTTGCGCTCTCATCTCGTGTCTCTTCTCTTACCATCCCCTTACTTCCCTTCTTTAGGAAGGTTTCCAACCTATCTTGTTCCTTTTCTCAAAAGGAAGCTCGGGTCTGTAGATCTCTACGGGCTGAATGCACATGTTTCCATTCATGTGGGTGGTTGATTATTCAACCACTAGTCATTTTCTTTATTAATTGATTCTTTCCTCTAGAGATATCATGGCGGGTACTTCAAGGCTTCACTCCCTAACAATGAGTTATGGGCAATTTAACAAAAATAATTTTAACTATAATACATTTAAATCATAACTTTGCATAGTAATCCTATTTTATGTTTAATTACAAGCTGGGAAATAGGGTGTTACAATCACATCACATTTTCTCCTTAAATTTTGATTTGACATTTTTTTAATAATATCTTTACTCTACAAAATAGTATCTTATTTTTTAATAATAATTTAAAAATTAAAAATTTATTTCATTAAAACAATAAAACAATATGCTAAAAGAAAATTCAAACAAAGAAACACATATTAATATACCAAAAAACCAAACATATATGAATATTTTAAAAAATAAAAGAAAATAAAAATATGTTTATTTTGTTCAGATTTTGAAGGTTGTAAGATACTTAATTGTTGACGTTATTCTCTGTGGAGAAGGTTAGACCAATCTAGACGTTGTTATCCTTTGTGGAGAATGCTGGATCAAATAAGACGACATTGGGTGGGTAGATTTAGACGTTGGTTTTTCGAAATTTAAAAATGGTTCTCTGGTACGGAGGAGGACATTGTTGTTTTAGTTGGAGCAGGTTTCCTCGGGAGCATTTCTGGAGGAGAACGCTGTATTCTTCGGGAGTTTTTCTGTAGGAAAACGCTGTGTTCTTCGGTTCGGAGAGTCTCTTGTTCTCTCCCTGTTGCAAGAGCTAAATGAATCAGCAGCATTTGAATAAGACCGATCATTCTCATCCGGAGATACGTCAGAACTCGCTGCAGGAGCTGAAGTTGTAGGAGGGCGAGAGTGTGGCTCAGGTGAGGAGAGGTCGTCTACTTTGTTGGGGGCTTTCTTGGCTCCTGTTTTGGCATTCCGGTGGGCCATGTCGTTGCCAGTGATTCGCGAGTGGGTTTTCACTCTGTGCAGACACACTTCTGTAAACCAAGCGCCCTCGTCGATCTCTTTCAAAATGCGCGGCCCCAGGTCGTCGACGATGTCGAAATAGGGCTCGTTATTTTTTAGGCACTGAAGGTACGTGAGAGACTCTTTGCAGGCAGTGAAGATGTCAACGCGATCGCGGGATTTGTGATGGGACTTAACATGGGTGATGGCCTCCAGTATCGCTTTCAATTGTAATGTAAGCTCATGGTTTGCGAGGTATTCGTAGGGGTAGGGTTTCGCTATATTTATATGAAGTCCAGTGGAATAAATCCCATACCCTCCCCGGCCTGTGTCCCAATACAAACAGCCGTCTGTATATATGAAGTCGGGATCTTTCCCGTTCACGCAGTCGCATCCACGGTTCTTAGTCCTCAACTTCGCCAATTCATACCGATGACAAATTTTAAGACGGTCCATTTATTTCGTCTGTTACTGTTATTATTATTCTGCTCTGATTCTTACTCTTACCTTACGCCATGCTCTGACCTTCCCTTCGTTTAAGTAGCATGAATATGCTTCAAACGCCACGTCTGTCTCTCGAACCTACTCGAAACATAAAGCTAAAAACATCAAGTTAAAGATGTGTATAATTAAGTTAAAGATGTGTATAATTAAGTATATTTATTGGAAATTGATATAATTAATGTTCTTTTAATCTGTAATTACTTCCAAAGGTGTATATCTATTGGCAATGGGCACAATTAATGATCTTTTAACCTTATTTAACCTTAAACCTTAATCTGATGGCTATGCATTGAAGATGCTGGCATATTTTTAGTCGTCCTCCAAAATCAATGGGTCAGATTTATTGTTCATAACTTTCTTGCATTTATCAAGGCATTAGTTAACATGTTTACTTTTTAACATTTACCTAATCACATTAAAAAATTACTGTAAAGATATGTAATTGCCACGTTTAAATGATTAAGTAGGATTAAACTGTGACATCTAAATTAAAGCATCCTCACCTGCATGTTTCATTTTCACCACGGATTTTCTGAACTGTCCGTGCGTTTCAGTTGTTTGTCCATTCTCTACAGCCCCCGCGTTTAGCTGTCCGCCCATTCTCTACCGCCACCACGTTTCATATTATCCTAAAAACGTGTATTAAGTGTTGGAGCTTCTTGAATTGCAAACGTGTATTCGCAGCGTATATCCTTAGCGATCAAGTGTTGGAGCTTCTTGAATTGCAAACGAAGAAGAGCACCCAGAGGATACTGAAGCGAGTTCTCGATATCTGCGAGCTTTAGGGTTGTCATTGTTTTGACGGCTCGTTTTAGCAAAAACGGTGTATCCATTGCCTTTCATATAGGCAGCCCGTCATTCTAACCGCAAAGAACTCGATGGATGAGTTATGTCAAACCCTAATTTGGTATATTAAAATTTGTTGTATTACTGGATGGATGAGTTATGTCAAGCTTTAATTTGAATTTAGGGTTATACAAATTTGTGGACTGTTAATAACATCATTCCGTCCGTATTGGCATATCATATCGGCCAGCGGTTTGTAAGCTGCTAATTTAAAAATCTCTGGATGCAAATAATTTAATATGTACCCTATCCCTAGACTGTTTTCGAACGTCTAATCCTTAACAGTACATTTGTTAAGGTTCATTAGCAAAAACTAAAAATTTGGTCCATGGATATCACAATTTTGTTTCATTTTGGTTTGGCATGGATTAAAGTAATAATCTATATAGATTGTCATAATAACAAACGCCTTGGTATATGTGCACACAAAACTCTAATTAGGGTTTATTCTAGGGTTTGTAGATTTATTATGCTTTTCTTCATCAGCCATAATTGTGGCTGTGCTAGTCCTAATCAGATGGATAGCAATTGAAGATGCTAAGATATTTTTAGTCGTCCTGCTAAATCAATAAATTAGATTTACTTTTTCTAACTTCCTTGCATTTATGAATACATCCGTTAACCTGTTTACTTTTTAACATTTACCTAATCATATTAAGAAATCACTGTAACTATATATGATTACAACTTTTAGATTATTAACAAGAATTAATATCTCTAGAAACCATTTTTAAGAACCATTTTTAGATGATTAACAAACACTACCTCTACTTCATTACCATTTCATGTATCTATCATATTGGGGGCAAGCCTTCAGTTTTTACGGAGTGTAAGCGATGTGACATCGTTAATCATATCTGCGATACAACTACAAACCACACCTATCATAGTGGCCGAACGTTTCATTTCCTACATGTCAGTGGTAATGAGAATGCCAAACATCCTAAAATGAAATCCGCTTTATCGCTTGTAATCAACAATTCCAGTACTCCAAAGGTCAGTCTTGAAAACCCTGACGTTGCCCCTTGATTACCATACTCATTACCAGTTGATAAAAGGAATCACAAAACAATTGAAAAACAACAGCATAAAGAAATGAAAGCACTCTTTTCAACGCTTAGATCACATGAAAAATATTCAGGAATGTTTTTTTGTGCACAATATCAGGGTTTTAAGACATCAACAGAACTATTTAGGGTTTTAATCAATTAAAGTTGGAATGCCCAGACGCACAGGAAAACCATGATCTATGTCCATGCCAAGCTCATGATAGGTAGGCGCTCTATTTCATTTTCTCTGGTTTAGGACTGAGCTGCTATACTTGCATTTGATATTCTTGAATGGTCACTTACCAGCGGATATGCCTGGTTCATTCAGTCCATGCTGTAAAATGTTTTCTCTTGTGTTATCCAGTGGACGATGAATACATTATCATAGGATCGGCCAACTTAAACCAGCGATCCATGGAGGGAGCCAGAGACACGTAAATAGCCCAAGGATGTTACCAGCCACAGCACATCAACCAGCAGCGTCACCGAGCCCGAGGGGAGATATTCGGATATCGAATGTCTCTGTGGTACGAGCATTTTGCACATAAGAATGAAGGCCTGCTGCGTGAATATCTTCATCCGGAGAGTGTTGAATGCGTGAGAATGGTACGCCTGATATGCGAGGGAATTTGGAAGTATTTTGTTCAGGAAGAGATTGCAGAGGATCTGCCTGGCCATCTTATGTCATTCCCTATGTGGGTGTTGGAGGACGGGTTGTTGGATGAGGAGGGTAATTTATTCCCTGATAAAAAGGCTTCTGTGAAAGGCCAGAAAAGTCGTGTCATTCCTCGCAGCCTCACAACACAGTACTTTTAAGTATTATAGGTGGCAGTCTATTTTCAGGCTGGTTTCCCTCATCTGAGATGTTAAATTACAGCCTGTTTATTAGAATGGTGGCATCTTCCTGTGATATTGCAAAACTAATTTTGATGGTTTGATGATGAAAAGGGACTTTGAGCAGAATATTCTATCCTATTTTATTTTTTCATTAGAAACCCTAGTTTTAGAAAACCTAATTTTATAATAAGTAATTATTAAAGATAGTGACCTAATAATTTTATAGCAAGCAAAATATTCTATCTTTAATAAGAAATCCTAATTCAGAAAACCTAATTTTATAATAAGTAATACTCATTATTAAAAATTTTGATATTTACAAAATATTCTAATTTTTAATTAAAAATCTTATCTTTATAATTAATAAAAAATTAAAGAGGTTAATATATTCTTTTATTTTCTTTTACATCAGTGCATGAGATGCATAGTATTTTAAATATTCTCTATATTTATGAATGCATAATACTAACTTTCAAATGTCACTAAGATCACTTTTACAAATGCAGCTTAGATAAAACCAATCCACAAAGGCAGATAGGAGTCCACCTCCAATGAGAAGGACGTGGATCATGAGAGGACGTTGATTAGGAAAGGACAGCCACATTGCTCCTTTGAGGGAGTCCTGTACACACAACAAATTAATGTGATTAATGCGTTTTTCTTTGGAATTACTGTACTGCAAACACAGTCCCCTGCACATCATTTCTTGCATATAATTATTTTGTTTCTGTTTGGAATTACTGTGATTTTTGCCCCCCTCATACACCGTGCCCTGCATATATTATATGCTGCATTATATCAACAATACTATTTAGGGTTTTAATCAGTCGAAGTTGGATATTTGTGTTTGGCAGGGTAAACATACCGTGTAAGAGAAAGTCTTGGAAGCTATGAAATATGTTCGCCATATACAGTGAAAAGTAGTTCAAGACCTTTTGCTAAGTCTTCACAATTCTTAAAAAAAAAATTGGAAGTTCCATACATAGGACTGGTATAAGATTTGTTGAATCAAGGTTTGAAGTCGACCATAATGAAGGCACTTTGTTGGTTTTATAGGTGGAGGCAGACTATAAAAACCCCAAAAATAGAATAATAGCCTAAAAATTGGCCATAGAGTTTCATGGACATCCAAAAAAAAAAAAGATTAGAAACTCCATACATGGTAAGTATGGTAAGTATTGCTCACATGTATATTCATGTCCGCATGCGTATCCAAATCTTGTAATTAAGCTATAAGCTATTGATCCGATCACCCATCACTTTAACAATCTGAGTTTTTGTGTATGTCAATTTTCAAATAGCGTTATTGAAATACAAGTTATTAATATTGATCACATTTCAGTTTTCCCTCAGTTAATGATTGCATGGAGGCTGATAGAGGTTTTGATTCAGTGATTCACCACGCAATTGTATTAAATGAATTTATGGTAAATTTATTTATTGCCTTAGTTAGCACAACCATAGTATATTTTATTTACAAACCCTAATTAAGGTTTATGTTAAAATTAAAGTTTGTAAATTAAATATGCCTTTTGACGTTCATCAGCCACAATTATGTGGCTGTGCTACTTATATATAATTTTTCAAATTTTTGTTTCTATTTTTCAAATGTGGTTTGCACATATACTAATCTATGTTAATTATCTAATTGTGGCAATCATATGGCCTTACAGTAATTTTTTAATATGATGAGGTAAATGTGAAAAAGTAAACAAGTTAACTAATGCATTCATAAATGCAAGGAATTTATGACAATAAATCACATTCATTGATTTAGGAGGATGACTAAGAATATGCCTGCATCTTCAATTGTTAACCATCGGATTAAGATTTTAGATTAAAAGACCATTAATTGTGCCCATTTCCAATAGGTATACGACTTGGAAATAATGGAGCAGTAGTTTGTTACATAGATAAGCTCTACTCTAGTGTTTAATGTAGATCCTAGTTCCTTGTTGTTTGTTGTAACCGCCTAAGTAGATTGGATTCCTATATTATGATGTAATTTGTCTTCATTGAATAATATAGATTTTGAGCGTAGTCTCACTAGTGTGCTTTCTCCTAATTCTAAGTTGGTATCAGAGTCAAGGTAGAGACAGATCGGTGGATTTGAAGGCAGAGAGATGGACTGCTCAACATAGGAGAAAATTGACGAAAGTTGCATTGCAGCGGAATTGTAAATTCAAGAGGTGGTTGACCAACGCACTTGTTGGGAGGAGACAAAGCATTGATCAACGCAAGCATTTAGAAATCCATTGCAAGCATCTAGAGAGGAAGGGTGTGCTTATTTCTAAAGACCATTTGCATGGATTTTTCACTATTCCAGCGCACCTATGAGGTGACGAGAAGTGCGTTGAGGTTGTTTGCGTATTCTTGGTGATTCATCGCCTTAAAGTGTGTTTGGTGATACAAGGATACATTGTCTTATGGGACGATCAGACACTTGCAGAGATGATGAATCCGCTGGTAGAGACCTACCTCAACGAAGCCAATAAATTAGATGGTTCGAATTTCATCAATTGGAAATTCAAAATGTAGACCTTGATGGAAGGTTATGGTGTATGGACGATTGCGAAAGGAGATGGAGCGAAACCCGATGCGGCTGTAGGTGCGACAACAACACAGATCCAAGATTGGGATAAGCGCGAGAACAAGGCCAAGGTATTGTTGCTATGTCTGTTAAATATAACATAATTCCACATATTAGAGAAGCTAAAACTTCTGCTGAAACATGGACAACACTTAAATATTTGTATGAAACTAGCAATACAAATCATATTCTTTTCCTGAAAACTAAATTGCTAGGCATTAAGATGGATGGAAATGAATCTGTTAGTTCATTTTTGGGTCTCATTAAAGAGGTGAAAGACAAGCTAGGAAATATAGGGAAAAAAATTCCAGCACTAATCTTGTCACAATTACCTTAAATGGTATGCTATAAGACTATCATATGTTTAGAAGAGGTCTCGTAGTAAGGGAGAAACCTCCTACTTTTGAAGAATTGATAGGTATTTTGCTGCAAGAGGAAGAGAGGCACGCGTATTTGAAGTCTCAGAATTCAGACTTGGCACTGTGGTCAAATAAGAGATCTTCGAGAGGGAGATCAGGAGAAAGAGGAAGAGGAGGCAGTTCATCGTAGAGAAGACAATCTCCAAGGCCGAATCAAGGTATGCCATCTAACAGGAATGAGCCAAAGAGTTTTTTTTATTGTGGTTGACCTAGACATCTTATTAGAGACTGTCAGAAGAAGAAGAGTGATGAGGCTATGAATAAACCTTGAAAACATTCAGGTCATTATGCAGAAGTATCTTCCAATCATGATCTCAGATTGTTTATTGCTAGTGATGATATTTATGAACCCACGAATTTTGATTCATGGGATCTTAGACTGTTTGTGTCTAATGTTGCTTTGTCTGTTGAAACTGATGATGTTGATGCTTGGTTTGTGGATTCTGGAGCGTATGACATGTAATAAGAAGTGGTATACTAATTTTAGAGAAATGCAGAATGGTGCCAACATATATCTTGGAGATGATCGCACTCATCAGATCAAGGGATACGAAGATATACCAGTAATATTGTCGAATGGTACTGTTCGTCACATTCGCAATGTTGTGTATGTGCCAGGGATAAAGAAAAATTTGATCTTTGTGTCCACCATTACAGATCAGAACTTGAAGGTTGAATTCTTCAAGAATTATTGCATAGTGAAGGATCTACTGGACCAATAAAGAATTGTTGCAACGAGATTCAGAGCAAGAGGACTATACAAGCTTGATGTTACCAGCAAATAACATCACACACTGACTTCTGCCACTATGACAACAGAGAGTCTTTGGCATCAAAGGTATGGCCACATCAATCATCATGATTTATTGTTATTACAGAAATAGAATATGGTTGAAGGACTTCCCATGTTAAAGAATGAGAATGTTTCTTGTGAAGGATGTGCATTAGGAAAGATGCATAGAGATGAATTCCCCTCTAATCCTGATAGGAAAAAGAGATATGTGTTAGATCTTGTGCATATTGATGTTTGTAGACCTATGCAGACTAGGTCTTTAGAAGGTGCATTTTAATTTATGTCATTTATTGATGATTGCACAAGATACACATGGGTTTATTTCCTTAGAAGAAAAAGTGATGTTTTTGAGTACTTTAAGGAATTCAAAACCATGGTGGAAAAGAAGACAGGAAAATCCAGCAAAATCCTCCGTTCAGATTAAGGGGGAGAGTATAAATCAGGGGACTTCATCAAATATTGCAAATATCATGGAATAGTACAACAGTTTACAATACCCCACACTCCACAGTAGAACAGAGTTGCTGAAAGGAAAAACCTAACTCTAGTAGAGTGTGCACGCAGTATGATAAAAGGTAAGAATCTCTCAAATGCATTTTGGGCTGAAGCCATAAGTACTATAGTTTATTTAAAGAATAGAAGTCCAACAAGGTATCTTGATAATATTACTCCTTTCGAAGCCTTGTATGGTTCCAAACCTGCAGTTCATAATTTGAAAGTATTTGGGTGTAAGGATTTTGCACATATTCCAAAGGAGAATATGAAGAAATTGGATGCTAAAGCCATTAAATGTATTTTCATAGGGTATTGTTCTGAATTCAAAGCATACAAACTGTTTGATCCTTCTACTCACAAAGTATTTTCCAGTAGAGATGTACTTTTCCATGAGAAGGAAGTAGGAAATCATGACAACAACAGTCATGAGGAATGGCATAGACTTCTTGATGAAGAAGTTAAAGAAGAGAAGAAACAACACCAACCATCACAACATCAACCATAATTTCAACAACAACCACAATCGCAGAGACAACAACAGCAGCAAGAAGGACTTAGTGATATGGACACTTCAAGCAGTTAGAGTTCACCTAGTGGTGAAGACAGATATTCTTAAAGTGGGTAGGAAGATAATTAGTTGAGAATATCTTCACGATAGGTTCGGTTCTCTGAGAGGTATAGAGACTATGCCCTAATGAGTAGCATTTCAAATGCCATAGAACCCATGATTTTTAATGAATCCAATGAACATGATGAATGGTGAAATGCAATGGAGGAAGAATATGAATCTATAATGAAAAACAATACTTGGGAATTTGACTGGATTGACTAAATATAAAAATCACATTGGATGCAAATGGATATACAAACCCAAGTTTAAGCCAAATGGTAGTATAGACAAATATAAGGCTAGATTGGTGGCAAAGGGGTATTCACAAACATAAGGTATTGATTATGCTGAAACATTTGCACCAGTAGCTAAATTGAATACTATTAGATTGTTAATTTCTTTAGCTACAAAGTACCATTGGAAGCTACACCAATTAGATGTTAAATATGCATTTTTGAATGGTGAGTTAAAGGAAGAGGTTTACCTTACTCAACCTGAAGGGTTTGTGGAACATGGGCAAGAACACTTAATGTGTAAGTTAAAGAAATCACTGTATGGACTAAAACAGACACCTAGGTCATGGTATGAGAAGATAGATTCTTTCTTTCTTCAATAGGGTTTTATGAGGAGCAAGAGTGATCCAAATATGTATAACCAAATTTGATGAGCAAGGGTATATAGTATTGATTTCACTATCTGTTGATGATTTAATAATTACAGGAAATGCGGGGAAATTAATTGATGAAATCAAGGAGCAGATGTCACAAGTTTTTGAAATGAAATATCTTGGTGAGTTACATTACTACCTAGGTCTTGAAGTTTGGAGAAATGCAAGACAAAATTTTGTTTGTCAGAGTAAGTATGTCAGAGAAGTACTTAAGAGATTTAAAATGGATCAGTATAAATCTTTTATTGTTCCCATGAAGTAGAATGTGAAACTTTCTTGTGATGATGGTTCGAAGGAGGTGAATGGCACTATGTATAGACAAATGGTGGGTAGTTTGAATTATCTCACAACAAGAAGAACTGATATTGCATATTTTGTGAGTGTGTTAAGTCATTTTATGGAGAAACCTCAAGAAAACCATTGGAATGCAGCAAAGGAGGTACTCAGGTATCTAAAATGATCACTTGATTATGGTATTAAATATGCTGATGCATATGATGTTGAGTTGACAGGTTACTCAGATTCTGATTGGGCTAGAAATCTAGATGATCGAAGATCAACCACTGGATATGATTTTGGCATTGGATCCGGGATTGTTTTATGGAGCAGTAAAAAGTAGCCTACTATATCTTTGTCTTCTACTGAAGCAGAATATAAAGCCTTGTGTATAGAAACTTGTGAAGTTGATTGGTTGAGAAGACTTCTTCAAAATGTCGTAGAAGAAAAAAAGAAACCTACAATGATCAAATGTAATAATCAAGGTTCAATCAATCTGGTGAATAATCTAATTTATCATGCAAGGACAAAGCATGTTGATGCTCAGTTTCATTTTGTTAGAGAAAAGTTGCAGTCCAATGAAATAGCTCTTATGTATTGTAATACTTGTAAAAATACTGCTGATATTTTCACTAAGCCTCTTGGAAAGATTGAGTTTGAGTTGTTTAGGGAGATGTTAGGTGTAGAAGTCAATCCATTCTCCATTAAGGAGGAGAATTGGAAATAATGGAGCACTAGCTAGTTACATAGATAAACTCTACTCTAGTGTTTAATGTAGATCTTATTTTCTTGTTGTTTGTTGTAACTGCCTAAGTAGATTGAATTCCTATATTATGATGTAATTTGTCTTCATTGAATAATATAGATTGTGAGCGTAGTCTCACTAGTGTGTTTTCTCCTAATTCTAAGTATATGCCTTTCGGCATAATGATTGACAGTGAAATAAATCAATAATCCACGTTGAAATAAATGTTTTTATTAATATTTTTTAAAATACCATGTTGCTAGCTAATTAATATAAAATATAAAAAGAATTACACATCTCTTTGTAAATATTTCTTGATTCAGGTGATTCACATCTCTTTGTAAATATTTGTAAATAAGAGGTCCTGATTCAGTGATTCACCAGGAAATTGTATTAAATGACTCTATGGTAAATTCATTTATTGCCTTTGTTAGCACAACCATAGCATATTTTATTTACAATCCCTAATTAATATTTATGCTAAGATTAAAGTTTCTAAATTAAATATGCCTTTCGACGTTCATCAACCATAATTATGTGGCTATGCTAGTATAATAATATTTAATACATATAATAAAATAAAATAAAATCATTATAAATTATGTAACAAACCTTGTAACACAACTACGTATCCTGATTTCTATGAACATGTTAACATGGGATGCAATTCTCAAAAGATTAAGGCTTGTAAATCATTGTGAACCTACCAGGGTTTCTTTCTATAGAGGAAAATACAATCTTTCCATTGTAGTGTACATTCACTTCACTTTTCACGATACTCATTCACTTTTCATTATGCAAATGAAAAAATAAAAGATTACATAATACATTTTTGGAAGAAGTTGGATAATGGAACATAATGGAATGATTGATAAAGGAAACACATGTTATTAACCATGTTGTTAGTGGAATGATGATTGGTTTGTTCCTAGCTAGGAAGATAAGACCACTATATTCCTAGGAATAATTGGACATACTACATGCTACCCAAATATATTAGCATTTACATTAATTATTGGGTATTGTAGTATTTCAACAACTAAACAAAGTTTATTCAAACGCACATGAAATTTCTCATGATGTCTAATGAGCTATTTTGTATGTTATCATTATTATCACTTTTGGAGTTGTGAAGTATGACTATACTTGGTGTACATTATATGTATGCATACTTGTAATGCTATTTTAAGTATTGGGTTCATAGCATTTGGTATCTAGTGAATAATTGTTTGTTTTTGCACCTAGTATGGATTTATATCTACAATTTTCTAAGTAACAATAAATCAAGTGAGATTTAAAAGATTGGAATGAGGAAGAAACAAAATACATGTATTCAAAATTTCAGTACTAGAGACATCAAAATTTTAGAAGTATAGTCTATACAAGTTGCTTCTTTTGTTTGGTATTGAAATTTTAATTAAAATAGGGTTACTAAAATGGGATTATCTATGTAGAAACATGGGTCTGACCCAAGTCATAAATGAGCCTAGATTCCATAAAACAAAACAACAATATATATATCTATTATTATTATTATTTAATACAAGAGGATTCTTGTTATATATAACAATGGGAAGATACCTATAATTAACAAAGGATGGATGTGATAACTAGGAAAATAAGGGCTCTTATGTGAGCTTACAACTTAGTAACACTAGTTGCCTACATTGGAAAATAATGCATTGAAAAATAACGCTAACACCCCCTTTAGAGAAATGTAGGGAGTAAACATAAGGAAAATTTTATTCTTGGAAACAATGCTTTATTAGGTACCAAGCAAAAATAAGCTCTCACAAGTGGAGAAAATGAGAAAAAACTATCTCCAAAAGAGAGAAAAATGATAGTGTTGAAAAGGGCATTGGAGCTAAAACTGGAGATCTCATAGTGATGCATTGAATGTAAATACCAAGAGACCTATGGAGGATGAAATCGCGAATCATGATGACCAAAACTCTAAAGAGGAGAGACAAGTAACCTTAATGAACTTGGATGAATTTTGAAGCAAAAGATGTTCAAGAGAAGAGGCATGATAATGGAAAACACTAACAAACACCACATAAATGATTAAAAAAACTAGGTATTGTTAGGAACGAAAACAAAGGATTGAAACAAAAGTAATCACAATCAATCATCAAATGAACAAGGAGGCATGTATAGACATTGAAAGGTTGAAATAGGAAATATGGACAAAACTCTAAATAGGGTGAGATAACCACAAGCTATCAACACCATCAACAATCCATGTAGATTGGTGTGCAATTCTTCATTGCATGATTATTTATGCTTCATCATTTTTTACATCCACTATATTTTAAGAGTGAACCTCGTATTGAACAATGATTCATATTTTTACTTGGTGTTTGTAGTGGCTAGCGACCCATACACTCTAGTGAGATGGATTTCCATCCATAAGGACACTCGTTTTATGATGTTTTTGTTGATTGTACATGAGTACCCGATCTTGATATTTTAGATTTGGGAATAATTTTAGAGGATTGATCTATTTGCTTGAGAAGTTTGAAATTTGGTGTTTTTATTTCTACATGGTATTAGAGTAGGCACTTCCTTCCCCACTTTCTTATGTGAGAGTGTATTCATATTCAATTTGCTCCATTTCCTAGTTTTAACGTTGGAGATCAAGTTTTTTTAATTTTCTTAATCGTACTTTGGTGAAGAATTGCAATTAAGGTTTAAAGATATTGCACCTCAGTACCAATATTGTTGTCCATTTTTTTTATGGTTCATTTGGAGCATGAATCCTATTCATATCCATGGTTCTTATTCTACAAATAATGTTCACCTTCAATCTTTGCTAGTGCACCTTTGCTTGTGGATATTTCTTTGGAAATAGTCTACATCCCCCTCTATTATAGATCACTACCTCCTCTCAGATATGGACTATGGACATGTTAAACATAGAAAGGAACATAGATCATTGACCATAGGCTCTGATACCATGTAGAAATCCGAGTCTAACCTAGATCACAAATGATCATAGACTCCATAAAAAAAAATAACAAGATTCTCTAGATATATGTTATTGTTATTTAATAAAAGAGGATGCCCATTATATATAACAATGCTTAGAGGCCCAACATTGTAAAAGGATAGATCTAAAAACTAATTATATAATGATTTATGTGTGATCTTACAACTAACGCTAGTTGGTTGCATAGGAAAATAACACTTACAATCTAAAGATTGCAAAGTTCACTTGATGTTAGATGGGTGCCATTGAGAGGATGATGTAACAATGAGATATAGATATTATTTTTAGGCTCCGTGGCATGAAATTGGTGTATATTTAATTTATAAAAAATCACTCTCTAGATAAGGGAGAAATCAACAATTCTTGGGAGAGTGACCATTACCTTTTATTAGTAAATATAGATTGAATGAAGTATGTGAAATTATGGAGAAGACATGTCAGAATATCAGAAGACACAATTTTAAAAAATTGGCCCATAGAGTTTCATGGACATCTAAAAAAATAGATTGGAAACTCCATACATGATAAGTATTGCTCAGATGTATATTTATGTTCGCATGCCTATCCAAATCTTGTAATTAAGCTATTGATCTGATCACCCATCACTTTAACAATCTGAGTTTTTGTGTATGTCAATTTTCAAATAGTGTTATTGAAATACAAGTTATTAATATTGATCACATTCCAGTTTTCCCTCAGTTAATGATTTCTTGGAGGCTGATAGAGGTCTTGATTCAGTGATTCCCCGCACAATTGTATTAAATGACTCTATGGTAGATTCATTTATTGCCTCTATTAGCACAACCATATAATATTTTATTTACAAACCCTAATTAAGGTTTATGCTAAAATTAAAGTTTGTAAATTAAATATGCCTTTCGGCGTTCATCAACCACAATTATGTGGTTGTGCTAGTATACATTATCTTAGAAATTTTGGAGATACATAAATATGACTTGTCAACATACAAATTATTCCTTGAATAAGGGCTTAAAAAGGTATGCTAACTTAAAATTAACACATTTTTTGTGTGGATAGTACAAAATGATTTAAAATACATTGGAAAGAGTAAAGAGATGAGAATATACTGGTAAAAGGTTTTGGATTATTTGGATTTATCTTATGAATATATTAAAGTTTAAATGAAAGGATTTTGACTAGACATTGAATATTTATGGAAAGTATGGACGCATATACAAATTTTTGCTACACATAAAGGTGGAATTGATCCTAGATATTGGGTGTATATTATGAGGGTTGAAGGAAATATATATATATATATATATATATATATTTCCTATTTTTGGTGGTGATTTTCTTGACTGTGACATAGTCTTGATTAAAAAAAAAAAACAAACTATATGTTAAATTTTAAAATTTTGAAAAAATATTTCAAATAGATGGAGAGATAAAGTTAGAGAATATGCACGAAATTGTAAATGAATTGAGTGAATCCAAAGATAAATATTCCAAATTGTATAAGGATAATGAAGAATTGAAAGAAGTGTACAGAGAGAAGGGTGATGAGTTGTGCAATATGAAATTGATTAATGAAGCACTCACTAAGGAGGTTAAGAACTTAAAACAACAAAATTTCATAGAGTTAAATGCAATAAAAATAATGATGGTTCAAAGGAAAAACTGAAAAACAATGATGAAGTTTTCATCAAATTATAAAATCATAATCAATCGCTACTTAATGAGGTTAATAGATTAAAAGAACAAAAAAAACATTTTCATAATCAAGAAAAAATAAAGATTACAGATGACCAAACTACCAAAACACTTAAATAAGAAATTTTCAACAAGGATGAAGAGGTCTTAGATATTGATGAGGTTAAACTAAAAAAACAAGAAATAATCGAGGAAGGATTGAAGAAGTTTATGGATATCATCATTACTTATCGTTCTGAATGGGAATGAAGAAAAACCATAAGAAGGTAATACAAATTTAATTGAGGAGACTGAGATCCAACTAGAGAGGATAAAATCCAAATTGGGAAAATCAACAAAAATATTTGAAAGCATTATCTTAAAAGAAACAACTTAATTAAAGATCAAGAATAGAGGCTACATCATTTCATTGTACAAAAAAAGAATAATGATCATAAGGTTGTGTGAATATAAGGAAAACAATTTATGGTTGAACCATATTGTTGCCCTCATTATTGAGAAAGTTTGTAAGAAAAGCTTGAAAATTGGCATCGTCACTACTAATGAAGAAGATGAAATAATCAATTAAATTCATGGAATGTAGCATCATGGAAGTTCCATTATTAGATAGGATATTATCTAAGACCAAAAACTACACAAAATTGGAGAACTTAAAAAATGCCTTGAATCAAGGGAAATCAAGCTATGTCGCATCAAATAACCAAGGAATTGTTAAAATATTTGATGTGATCATTTTACCATAGAAAATATCACAATATTTTCACCCAACCATATAGGCACGTAGACACCCTTAAGCTCTAATAGATAACCAATGATTTTGGAAGCAACACTAGAACCAATAGATAACCAAGAGAGCACATATTTCTCCAATGATAGTGCACTTGATAGAAAGTCCCAAAACCACATAACAAGAATAATACTCAACTGCAGCACTTGCAGTTGCACTTACCAAGAATACCACCAAGAATATCATAATACCACAAAGAATTTCACCAAGAATATCATAATACCACCAAGAATGTCACCAAGAATACCACCAAGAGATACTAGAAGGTAGGGTGCATATATTAGGCTATATAACGCTAGAGAGAGAGACCAAGAATCACTGTAGAATATCCACCTTCCATTCTTAGAGTTGCATCTCCAAACTTGCACTATACTTGAGAGGGTGAGTGAAGTGAGTGAGTAAAAATGATCTCAAGTGCCTCCTATTTATAGTGCTTCTTGTCACCTGTTTGGGCCGACTTATCCTTCTAGAAGCTAATACTTTAATATTAATTATTTTACTGATCTGACTTGTCTTCTAGGGTTTTTACACGTCTATTTGGGGTTTCTCTTACTTCCGGAATATTCTATTCTAGCCAAAGGTTACACATGGAGGTTAATACCTCCTGCAACTACCATAATATCAAAACTCCTTCCTAGCTAGGGAGGTATTAGTTGTAATGGTCTCAAACACATACATTGATTTATCATGGTATGGGAAAGGCTCACATATTCTTGCATACCATTCTACAAGTACCATCATCATAGCCACACAAGCTATCTCATTATCACGCATATCAAGTCATGAGCATCATCAACACTATCCATCTAGCTAGGAATCACCTCCAACACTACTAGTTGGAACACCAGCCTAGGAAAGACCTTTAACACTATTGGTAGTCTCTATGGAAATATAGTAGTAGTACACAGTTACTACAATTCCATCCAATAGATCACAACAATGTTGATTCATGATAGTGCACAACTACTATCCAGTGGTACACAACCACTCCTAGTAGCGCAAAACTACTATCTAGTGACACATAGTCACTACTAGTGGAACACATCCACCATAGTAGTACATAGCTACTGTCTAGAGACACATAGTCTCCACTGCAATCAACTAATAGCTACACAAGATATAACCATTTAGTACAACAGTCTCCTAGCATCAAAACATATCGTTGTTTGTATCATCTCTTGAGGCCATACTCCATCTAAGTAATTGGGAATGATGTTGAATAAGTCATGTGTTGGACTCAACACACTCAACAGAGTGTCTTGCATAAGTCACTCACTCAACAAAGTGATAAAGGGACCATTCTTCTAATCTAGACATACATCCTACAAGAATGATTATCCCAACAGATGTTGAATGCCCTGCAATGGGCTACAAGGACCATTCTCTCCACTGTATCATCTCTAAGTCATACTAGAATGATGAAAATGCATCATATCTAAGTTTTACTGGCATGATATAGAGTATCATCTACATCATCTCTGAGCCATACTAGAATGATGTGAAAGCATCATATCTAAGTCGTTCTATAATGATGTGGATCAATGTCTCTACATCATCTTTAAGATGTACTAGCATGGTGTCAATGCACCATCTCTAATTTGTACTAGCATTATGCAAGTCATCTTCATAATCTCTAAGTTGTACTAGCATGATGCTACTGCATGATATCTAAGTTGTACTAGCATGATGCGACTCAAGCATATGCATCATCTCTAAGTTGTACTAGCATGATGCTAATGCATCATATATAAGTTGTACTAGCATGATGTGTCTCAAGACATCTGTATCATATCTAAGTGGTACTAGCATGATGTTGAAGCATCATATCTAAGCTATACTAGCATGATACATCTCAAAACATTTGTATCATATCTAAGTTGTACTAGCATGATGTTGAAGCATCATATCTAATTTGTACTAGCATGATACAGATCAACACTCCCTCTCAACCAAGGGAGAAATCTCCACAAGTCCCAGCTTGTCCCTCAAGTATGTAAACTTTATCTTGGACAGAGGCTTTGTCAAAATATCATTTGGATGCTCATCGGTGGAGATGTATTGGAGAATCACTTCTCCCTTCTAGACTTTATCACATATAAAATAGTACTTATTCTAAATGTGCTTCAACCTATCATGTAACATAGGGTTCTCTGAAATATTCACACAACTCTGATCATCACAATATATCACAGTCGAGTCTATAACCTAATCAAATAGTCTAGAAACCAGCTTACATAGCCATACTGCTTCTGTATAAGCATCACAAGCTGCAATATACTTTGCTTCTACAGTGTTGAGTAAAACATACTTATGTTTCCTGCTAGCCCATGATATCATAGTAGATCCCAAACTGAAGCATATACCAAGAGTACTCTTTCCTTCATATGCACTCCATGCCCAATCTAAATCAGTAAATCCATGTAGTTGTACGTCACTGTTTGAGGCATATCTCAAACCATAATTTTGCATCCCATGAAGATATCTCAAAAACGTGCTTTGTATCTATCCAATGCTCATGTCTAGGTTCCACCTGGAGCTTTCTCAACATGTTCACATGAAAGCAAATGTTCGACTGGGTATTAACCAAATACATCAATGATCCAATCAACTTTCGGTACAAGGACGAGTCTACTAGATCAAAATTAGAGTCTCTCAACTTCCTTAGATCTGTCACCATGGGAGTTTCCATGGATTTGAAATCCATAATTCCAAACTTTTGAATGATATTTACAACATAATTCCCTTTCTGTAACATCCCTCGGTCGGTGACCCCAGTCGGGTAACGCGACCGAAGAAACCTTTTCCTTTTCTTTACTACTCTAATACCATTTATGTGACATTCCTGGCCTTAAACAATAGGCCAGGCCATGCCACCGAGTAACTTTGCGTAAATAATCACATATAAAAATTAACCAGAAGATAGAGATAACATCTGGTATTCAAGCATATAAATATATATCTATCTAATTCAATTAAACAAATGTCAATACTCTACTCATGAGGAAGCAACATTAACACATACATGCAACATATATATACAAACATTACTCATTAATTATAATGAAAATACAAATACACATCATACAACAAACAAAGAATTGGTACTTATCTTTTAAGAGGTGACCACCAACTGCATGTAGACCTTCCATGAACCTCCCGGCCTTATACCAGACTACTCATCACACTCAGCAGTGGGTCGCCGTCGAGATAGGACTAAACTCCATCGGGCAAGGGAATTCTGGGCTTGGCAAGGACAACAAGGAAGTTGCACAAAACAACTGGAGGGATGTTTTATCCTAGGAGCCACTTATGCCCACAACCCACAGACCCTCATTCCCCACACGCCTTCTCCACCCCAAGAGGGTACACCTTCACTAATAGAATCCCATCGGCTACTACACCTCCCTTACCTTGGGCTTCAACAACAGGCTAGACCGGAAGTCTCGGAGTAATGTAGATGCTATGTGAATCCCTCCAGGAGAACTCACTTCCCAACAAACTATCTCACCTGGGAGAGTTTCTCACAGGCTTGACAACCTGCTTCTTTAATTCATCTCTTATATCAAATGGACACAGGTGATGTCAACAACAGAATTCGGGTAACACACAAGTGAAGTCAACCACGGAAAACGAGTATGGACACAAAATATGAAAACAAACCAAGCTTATCCAAAACTACGTTGGTCGCAACCACCAATCGCTACAACACAACACGACTCAGGAAAAATACAAGTTTTTTCAGGTTTCACAGGAAATATGCAGGACAACTCCAGTGTGTGCAGGTTACATTGGTGCATGCATCAGTGGGGAGTATGGCTCTATTCCAGGGTGGCTCACCTCATGAGAGTGTCGATGCAATGGTGAAGTATTGTGACAGTCACGAGAATCGTGAGACTGGTGAGTGAGCAGACCCCCAACGAGTTGTCTTTCCCACTTAAAATTGCATGTGCCCAGGTTGACACATGTCTCCCTGAAGTTGCATGAGCTCCACTTAACACTCATCCCCCTTTCCCCAACGAACTTAGGACAACATCGTTATATCAAACCTTAGCTTCTAGGAAATGATAATATAATATTATTCCTTTAGAGGTAAGCCCTATAGCTTAGCCCCTATTCTTAGACACTTATCCCTTTCCCCACCTAATGGAGCTTAGTCCACCATAACTCTTTGTTCGTAGAGGGTCTACACACAAAAGTGTAATTTTATTTATGATATGTGTGTATTTACATATACAAAATCAAGCTCATTGACCTTAGCATCTGGCTCACCAACCTAACAAACACATAAGTCTCTCATATTATAACCACTCAGCTCACTAGCATATAAGCATAATTATGATTCAGCAGGGGCTCGGCCTTGGGGTGTTACAATCCCCTCCCATTATTTTTGCACTGTCCTCAGTGTCAATCTTTACACAACAACAACAAGATTTCCAAAATCTTCCAAAAGATGTGGGTACTCTTCCCGCATAGCATCTTCATGCTCCCATGTTGCGTCCTTAGGACCGTGTCGGGTCCACTAAACCTTTACAAGATTTACGACTCGATTCCAGAGTTTCTTTCTCTTCCAATCCAGTATGTTCATAGGCTACACTTGAAAAGCACCTTCTTGTTCCACCTGGATCACATTCCAATCAATCACATGATTAGCGTCAGGTATATACTTCTTGAGAAATGATACATGAAATACATTATGAACATTCATGGATGCAAGCAATGCAAGCATATAAGCTAATGGTCCAATCGTTTCTAGGATTTCAAACGGTCCACAAAATATGGCTGCCAACTTGGAACAACTTCCCAGCTTCAAGGAACTTCTGTTGGCTTTAACCTTTAGGAAAACATGGTCACCCACTTTAAACTCTTTATGGTTTATGCCTTTGTCTGCATAACGTTTTTTTCTATCTTGGGCAACCTTCAAGTTTTGTTTAATGTTCAACATTTTCTCTTCCATTTCCTTGAGAAACTCCAGCCCAACCACTGCTCTATTAGCTGGATTGTCCTATCTTATTGGGGTGTTCACTTTCTTCCATACAGTGCTTCAAATGAGCTCATCTTCAGTGATGCTTAATACCCATTATTGTAGGAAAAATCTACCAATTGTATATAATCTTCCCATTTATATGGTTTTTCCATCACATATATCCTTACCATGTCTTCTATCACTTGGTTTACTCTTTCTGTTTGTCCATCTAACTCAAGGTTATCGGTTGTGCTAAAGTTTAGGTTCGTTCCAAAACCCTCGAATAATCCTCTCCAGAACTTTGAGGTAAACTTTGGGTCTCTGTTAGACACAATTGTCTTGGGAATACTGTGTAGTCATGCTACATAGTATTAGTTTCCTTATGAGTGGTCTTCAATGGAATAAAATGGGTAGCTTTAGTAAGCTTTTCCACTACTACCATTATTGCATCATGTTGCTTGCTTGTTCTGGGAAATCCTGTGATGAAATCCATTATCACCACTTCCCACTTCCACTCAGGGATGGTTAACAGCTGTATCAAACCAATTGGGTTTCTATCCTCAGACTTTACCTTTTGACATTCCAAGCATTGTGCAATAAATTCGACAACTTCCTTCTTCATGCCTGGACAATAATATTGGCTTTTGACTGCTGAAATTGTTTTCTGATATCCTGGGTGTCCTGCATAAGGTACATTGTGAATTTATTTTAAAATCACACTCTCCAATTCATAAGAGTTGGGTACATAAACTATGTTTTTGTAAAAGATAATTCCATCAATTCCCAATTCAAAATCTTCATCCTTCTGCTGCATTTTACCTTGCTACAATTTTGTTACCAATTCTATGTACTGTGGATCAACTTTTGCAGCCTCAGAGATTCTTCCTTGAAGATCCATATGATACATGATGATGGTTGTATCATGCATTTCATGCACTCTCCATTGAGTGCATCAACCACTTTGTTCTCCTTTCCTTTGATGTTCTTGATATCAAAGTCATATTCACAGAGGAATTCCAACCATCTGCTCTGCCTGGCATTCAATGTAGGATGATCAAACAAATACTTCAGACCATGATGGTTTGTCCTAAGATCAAACCAATTTCCCGTGAGGTAATGTCTCCATTTCTTTAGAGTGTGTACAATGGCTGCCAACTCCAAATTGTGAGTGGCGTAGAGCCTTTCATGCTCTTTCAATTTTATGGACTCAAAAAATATAACAAACCCATTTTGGCTGAGGACTCCTCCTAGTCCTTCTTTACATGCATTTGTGAAAAACATGAAATCTTCATTCGTATCTACAATTTTCAGAATTGGAGCACTGGTTAATTGCTTCTTCAATTGTTGGAAGCTTCTTTCACATTCTTCTATCCATTGAAATTTCTTCCCCTTGCTTTGCAAGGAAGTGATGGGGTGATCTATTCTCAAAAACCCTACAATGAACCTTCTATAGTAGCTATCTAGACCCATGAAGGATCTAACTTCTGTTACATTTTTAGGTTTTTTCCACCCTTTAATGGCCTCAATCTTTTCAGGGTCCACAACTATCCCTTCTTCCAATATGATATGCCCCAAATAGTGAATTATGTTTTGATAAAATGAGCACTTGCTCAATTTGGCATACAAATGATGCTCTATTAGCACTTGAAACACCATCCTCAAATGATGCTCATGCTCTTATTTTGGATTGAAATATACAAGTATGTCATCCATAAAGACAATGACAAACTTGTCCAAATATTCCCTGAAAACGTCATTCATTAAGAACATAAAAAAACGGGTGCATTTGATAACCCAAATGGCACCACTGTGAACTCATAATGACCGTACCTTGTTTTGAAGGCGGTCTTGTTGATGTATTCCTCTTTAATTATTACCTGATGGTATCCTCACTTGAGATCTATCTTCGAAAATATCTTTGCATCCTTCAATTAATCAAAGAGATCATCAATCCTTGGCAGCTGATACTTGTTTTTTCACTTTGTTCAACTATCTGAAATCAATGCACAACCTCATTGTTCCATATTTCTTCTTTACGAACAAGATTGGGGCACCCCAAGGTGATACACTTGGGTGGATATACCCCTTCTTCATAATCTCTTCAAGCTACATTTGTAGATCCTTCAACTCTGCTGTACTCATTCTGTATGGAGTCTTTGACATTGGGACTATTCCAGGCGTCAAATTTATAGAGAAATCAATATCTCTCTTTGGAGCTAGTCCTGGTACCTCCTTGAACACATCTTCAAAATCTTGCAGGACTGCATGGTCCTCCAAAATTGGAACTTTATCCTTAGATGCTTCCTTCATATGAGTTGAAAATATTTGACAACCTTTCCTGTAGAATTTCTTCAGCTACATTGCTAAAATTTCTCTAATAGCAACTGCCTTGGGAATTCCTTGGACTTCTCTTTGATTTCCTTGTTATGGCAGTCTAAAATGGCATGGTGTTGGTCCAACCAGTCAATAGCAATTAGGAAATCATATGATCTTAAAGGAAATATATTCAGATCTACCTTGGTACTTAGTCCATTCATGCCCACTGGACATGATTTAACTGAATCAACAACTTTCCTCTTGGCTCTTGTATCCAGTTGTACCAGCCAAGATTTCTCATGCTTGCTTCTCAAAAAGAATAATATTTCCACAACTTTAGGATCTATGTAACTATGACTATCTCCTAACTCTATTAAAATAGTAAAGGCATGGTTATTGATCCTACCTTCAACTTCAATCATGTGTGATTGAAACTCAACTTGCTTGTTGTCTAGGGATGCATAGATTTTTGCTACTCTCATGCCCATGTCCTCCACTGTTTCAGCTTGCTGAACATTGTGAACAAATCTCATCTTTTCCTTTCTGTGAGGACAATCTCTATACCTAGGATCTCCTTTACAACCCCAACATTCCACAGGTGTCTTTGTTGGCCTTTTCCCACCTACTTTATCCATCCTGGACTCTCTAAGAATCGGTTGTCCTTGAGGACTGTTCCTAGAAAAAGGTGGTTTATTTCCCTTCTTCCTCTACTCTTTCTTGAACTTCTTCTTGTCCTCCCGAGCCTTCTGGAAAGTGGGATTTTATTTTTGTTGATCATATAAGCATTTTTCTCTCCTTATAGTTTCTTCCATATTTTTAGGATCATCATACTGGATCTTGTCACTGATGGAAGATGGTAGCCTACTCAGACACCTTCAAATATTAACTGTCTCTTCCTTGATGAAGGGAACATACTTCAACAACTCCAAGAATCTTCTTTCATACTCATCAATGGACATAATTCCCAGATCAATTTCAAAGAATTCTTTCATTTTCTTGTCATAATACCTCTTAGTTAGGTACTTCCTTTCAAAATGTCTCTTGAATTCCCTCCATGTAACATTCTTCTCTCTGACATGATGTACTTTCACAAGTTGATCCCACCATATAGATGCCTTCCCTTTGAGTTGATAGATGGCAATTATTCCTTCTGCATGAGAAGAATAATTATGCAATTTAAAATACTTTCTCATTCCCAATAACCATTTCTCAGCATCTTCATCCTTATTGTGGTCCCCATCAAATGTAGGAGGTTTGATTTTGTTCATTTCCCCTTGTAGCTCATCTTCTAGAGACCTCTTATGCTTCCTAAAATGGGTGGACTTGAGTTGTTGTGTGCTCTCTTATTGGAATGCCTCAGGGAGTGTTGGTGATGTCGGCTAATACTTCTTGTTCTTCTGGGACTTCTTGATTTTCTTGAGCCACTGTCCTTATCCAATTTATTTTCTATTCTTTCTAGGATTTGCATCAACTTCACGTTGAATTATCCTTGTTGCTCCCTAGATTTCATGAGCTTTTTGTTATCTGCTCGGTGAGTTTGTACATCTTTCTACATCTTTTTAATGATTTATCTCATGTTATGTTCTTTATATATCTCTTCTCCGTGCCCATTCGAGTCCGATCCTTCAACTCCCAAATGGAAATCCATTCCTCTCACTTCATCCTCCGAACTGTAAGAATCCTATGCCTCCTCCATGATCTACACTATGAAACAACTCGGTTCAGCTCGTCAATTGTTAACTCTACAAAAATGTGCAGTCAACCGAATTTTTGTCAGGCTATCAGTCTTTAATAATTTTTCAGAATAAACCAATCTGATTCAATAAAAACAATATCAGATTTCATTTTTTCTAGTTCTTGGTCAGTCAAGAACCCCTGAGGCTTCAATCTCTAAGACCAATTCTATTCTGCAACACATTTTGAGTGCTATCCCCTTTTCTTCAGCCCTTGGTTCGCATGTGACCACAACTGTGACCCAACGCTTATGATTTGGGTGCTTCTCCAGAACCATGAAACATCGGGCTCTAGGCTTTGGGGAATTTCAAAGCACATCACAACAAATCTCTCCGAGTGTCAGATTGGAAAACTCAAGAAGTAGGGTGGATCAATAGTCCACATCTCCTAGCATCCAAAAACTGATACTCGCTATGGAACTCCAGGCTTCAGGTTTCTGGGACTTGAGAACTTCAGGGCTCCGAGACTTCAGATGATTCCACCTTTTCTCAACCTAAAACTCTGGAACCATGAGTCTCTGCATACTTCCACTTCACCCCCATGATGTCATTGCGTCACTTTACTTTGGTGTAACAAAAATTTTGGGGTTTCTTCCTCCCATTCCATCATGAGCCATTTCTTCCGGAGTGTCCAGTCTTCGGACTTCATGATCTGGCACCATGCGTCCACTGGAGACCACAATTTCTGTTCTTGAACTAAAAGATACCGAAAAGTCACATCAAACTTTATACTTTTCAAATTGCAAGGACATGGGTCGGCGATTTTGGAGTAACTCATTGATCGTTCCGCAATTGGCCCCACGTTGACACATACTCCTTCTAGGAAACTGTGGTTTGGATTGCAGGACCACCCTGTAGAATTATTTGTTGTGCATCTTCAATCTCCACAATGTCACCTAGCCATCAATCTTGATAGATCGTGATCAAAGTTAATGTGGGCCCGATCCAACTAACTTCTTCGCCAAGTTTAACTGCCTTGTGTCATGTTCTAACTTCATTTCTATCTTACAAAGGTTCTTAACTCACTAACATGTGGCACACATCCCATGTGTCCATGTCATCCTTAGTGACATCAGCATACCACGTCACTTCGAGACTTCAGGCTTGGAAAGATTTCACCTTTGCATACCCCGTTTCTCCTGAACGTGAACTTTCTTACCTTCCGCTCTTGGCTTAACCCTACGGTTCTGATCAGTCCTTGGTCAAATCCAATGGTAAACACTCCCCCCCCCGGATCTACGATGCAGATCCTCTTTGGGACTTCAGAGCTTTGACTTCGACCCTTTCTGCTCTATTACACATAAACTTCGTTGAAGTCGCGAAGTCTGAAGTACTTAGGGGTTAATATTCATGAACCTTTATCCATATCTGATGGTTGTGAAGGATCCTCCTTCTCCCAAACAGATCCCATGACCCATCTTCAAACCTTGTGGTTCCAAACCCACGATTATTGCAGTCTCTTTTCTCTGCCACTATTCCATAAACCGTTATACCTCCTGAGATTCATAACACGACCAAGGTATTCTCTTGGAACTCTGGAATGCTCTGAAATTCAATTTTGTCCCTTTCGAAAATAATTCCCTCTGAAATCTTATCTCGCTAACCACTAAGATGGCCCATCCGGGCTCAGTGTTGAAGCCTTGGCTCTGATACCAATTTATAATGTCCCTCAGCTGGCAACCTCGACCAAGTAATGCTACTGAAGAAACTTTTTTTTTTCCTTTACTGCTCTAATACCATTTCTGTGACATTCTCAGCCTTAAACAACAGGCCAGGCCATGCCACCGAGTAACTTTGTGGAAATAATCACATATAAAACTTAACCGGAATATAGAGATAACATCTGGTATTCACACATATAAATATATATTTATCTAATGTAATTAAACAAACGTCAATACTCTACTCATACACATGTTCATGCAGAAGCAACATTAACACATACATGCAACATATATATACATGCATTACTCATTAATTATAATGCAAATACAAATACACAACATACAATGAACAGAGAATTGGTACTTATCTTTTAATAGGTGACCATCAATTACATGCAGACCTTCCATGAACCTCCCAGCCTTAGACCACACTGCTCATCATGCTCAACAGTGGTTCACCCCCGAGCTAGGACTAAACTCCACTAGGCAAGGGAATTATAGGCTTGGCAAGGATGACAAGGAAGTTTCACAGAACAATAGCAAGGATCTTTTATCCCAGGAGCCACTTACGCCCACAACCCACAGACCCTCATTCCCCACATGCCTGCTCCACCTGAGGAGGGTACACCTTCACTAATACAAGTCCATCATCTACTACAACTCCCTTACCTTGGGCTTCAGCAATAGGCTGGACTGGAATTCTCAGAGTATTTTATCTTCTATGAGACTCCCTCTAGGAGAACTCATTTCCCAACAAACTCTCTCACCTGGGAGAGTTTCTCACAGGCCTGACAACCTACTTCTTTAATTTAGCTCTTATGTCAAACAGACATGGGTGATGTCAACCATAGAATTTAGGTAACACACAGGTGAAGTCAACCACAGAAAACGGGTATGGAAAAAGAATATGACAACAAACCAAGCTTATCCAAAACTGCGTTGGTAGCAACCGCCAACTGTTACGACACAACACGACTTAGGAAAAATACAAGTTCTTCGGGCTTCACAGAAAATACGCAGGACAAATCCAGTGTCTGTAGGTTACAGTAGTGCATGAATCAATGTGGAGTATGACTCTCTTCTAGGGAGGCTCACCTCGCGAGAGTGCCGATGCAATGGTGAATTATCGTGACAGTCGTGAGAATCGTGATACTTGTGAGTGAGCGGACCCCCAATGAGATGAGTTTCCCACTTAAAATTGCATGCGGTTGGGTTGACACATGTCTCCCTGAAGCTGCATGAGCTCCACTTAACACTCATCCCCCTTTCCCCAAGGAACTTAGGACAACATGTTTATATCAAACCTTATATTCTAGGAAATAATAATATAATATTATTCATTTATAGGTAAGCCCTCTATCTTAGACCCTATTCCCAAACACTTAGATCCTTCCCCACCTAGTGGAGCTTAGTCCCCCATAACTCTTTCTTCGTGGAGGGTCTACACGCAATAGTGTAATTTTATTAATGATATGTGTGTATTTACATATACAAAATCAGGCTCATTGGCCTTAGCATCTAGCTCACCAGCCTAATAAACACATAAGTCTCTTAGCTTATAACCAATCGTCTCACCAACCTATAAGCATAATTACAATTCAATAGGGGATCGACCTTGGGGTGTTACACTTTCCCTAGGAATATTTCAGCATGCTTCTTCCATACCTCTAGTCCCAAATAATAATGCATTAGACCAAGATCCTTCATATCAAATTCAAAGGCTAACTCCCTGTTAGACTGAATAATGAGAGGCTTTGCACCTGTTAGAAACAAATAATCAACATATAGTAGTAGGATCATAGGTGCATCATTCACAACCTTGTAAAGGTTTGGATCAAAATAGCTCTTGGAAAATCCAAGTCTCATCAAGTAATTGTCAATTCATGCATACCAAGCTCTTGGAGCTTGCTTTAATCCATACAAGGCCTTCTTTAATCTGCATACATGGGTTTCTCTCGGGTATACCTCAAAACCTTGAAGTTTCTCTATATATACTTCTTCCTCAATTACTCCATTGAAAAAAGTAGTATTTAAATCCATTTTATGTAAACTCCAACCCATGGATGCTACAAGAGATATGATGGCTCTAATAGAGGTGTATTTGGAAACTAGAGAAAATGTCTCATCATATTATTCTTCCTCCTCCTAGGAGAACCCTCTAACCATGAATCTTTCCTTGTATTTATTGATACTCCCATCTACTACATGATTTAGCTTGTAAACCCATTTTGAAGTGACCAAATACTTTCCTTCAGGTATAGGCACAATTTCCCATACATCATTATCCATGATGGATTTATATTCTTCCATCATAGCCTCCTTCCATTCTTTCTTCTTGAATTCTTCTTCAAATGTGGAAGGTTTTGCATTGACAAGACTTGTCATGAGTGTCAAATAACTAGAAAACCTTTTGGGCCTCTTTCTCTCCCTGAAGTTGCCACTAGGAGCTTTATGTCTTTCTGCTTCATGTAAGGTGGATTCTAGCCATGCTGGTCATTTTCAGTTCTTAGGTACAACAACTGGTTCTATAGGTTCAAGTGATTGGTCTGGTTCTTCATTGGGATGTTCTAGAGAACATGTACTTTCTTCCTTGGGATATTCATGTTCCTCTTCACCGTTGGAGTCCATGGAATCTTATATATATTTCTTGAAGGAAATATTCTCATCAAAAGTCACATCCCTACTGATTTCAACCTTCTATTGACTTGGGACATAGATTTTGTAAGATTTTGATGTATCACTATATCCAACGAATATTCCCTTCTTTCCTGAAGGTTCCAAATTATTCCTTTTGTCTTTGGGAATATGGATATAGACAGGAAAACTGAAGATCCTTAATTTTTCCACACTTGGCTTCTTTCCACTTCTTCTGGAGTCATGTTTTCAATATACGATGAGGACTTCTTATTCTCAACATATACAGTTATCATAGTTGCTTCTCCCCATAGAAACATGGATAGATTCTGGTCATTCATCATTGCCTTAACAATTTCTTCAATGGAATAGTTCTTCCTTTCTACCACACCATTTTGTTGAGGATTATGTGGGATGATTATCTTCCTCCTAATCCTAAATTCTTTACAAAAGGAAACAAGATCCTTGGAGGTGTACTCTCCTTCATTATTGAACCTCAATATCTTTATCTTTCGATTAGTGAGAAGATTTACATTGGTACACACACATCTAAATGAACGACATCCAAAACTCCTTTTTCTTTACATACTTCCTTTAGAATTGGTACTTGGTGATATCTCTTGCCTCACCACTTGATGTTTCATGTTTGCAACTGTCACTGTAGCTTCTTCTCAAAGATATCACTTGTGACTTTCCCGAAACAAGAAAAATAAGAGAAAAAGTATTTACAATAGCATTTTCATAAGAACATATCTAAGGTAATAAGGATGGTATTCATCATAGAATTACCAAGGTGACATTCTCGAGAATAAGAAATATCTTCTAGAGGAGATGTTAGTTCATTTTCCAAAAAAGTGCAACAAGCATCTATATCAATAGTAACTACATGCAACCAATTATACCTAGCAGTAATTGAACCTTTCAAAGATTATTGTCACAACTAAAGTGCTTACTTGTACTGTAGCAACTATCAAAATTGATATGTTCAAATTGAAACTTAACAATTTGATCAATCAAACCTAGAACCTGGAGTCTCAATTGTTAGGGAGGGTGTGCTTGTTCCTTTGAACATATTGAATTCAATATCATTACTTGGACAAGGTCTCTTGTACATCCCTTGCAAAAACACTCATTGTTTGTTGGATAGTATAACTTGAAAAACATATACAAGTGCATACCTTTGAAATTTGTAGCATTGTTTAGCTTGTCTTCTAATCTGAAACTAGACACCATCTTGACAAGAAGAGGTTAGAAAATGAATAAAAAAGGTTCAATGATTAGAACAATATAGAAACCATGAAATTTCAACTTTGACCACAAAATCAACTTTGGCCAAAGTTCAACCTTTGACTTTGGCCTTGACCAATCAACCTTTGACTTTGACTTTGACTAAGAACTAAAACTTGATGTTTTTGTTGGTTGAGGAAACCATAGGGTGTGCTAGGATAGGGCACACTCGAATATCCATAAATTAGGTCCAATGTTTCACTCAAGGTGCCCAAATAATTAGATTAGGTTTTGCTACAACTGCAAAATCAGAAACCCTAGTTGCGGCTGCAACTAGTGCTACAACGAGCTTGACAAAAAACTATCACTCTACCTTCCAACGGTTAGACTATTATGAAGGTAGTGTGGGCCCATAACCTATTAAAATATTCAATGTGCTCATTTTACTATAGAAAATATCACAATATTGTCACCAAACCATAGGCTTGCAGCCACTCCCGAGCACCATAACCTTTGCTAGATAGAATGAATCTAGAAGCAGCACTAGAACCAACAGATAACCAAGAGAGTGCATATTTACCCAAAGATAGTGCACTAGACAGAAAGTCCCAAAACCATAGCAAAAGAACAATACTCAACTGCACTAGTTGCAGTTACACTTACCAAGAATACCACCAACAATGCCACCAACAATACCATCAATATATACTAGAAGGTAGGGTGCATATCATAGGATAGATAGTGCTAAAGAGAGAGACCAAGAATCACTCCAAAAGATCCACCTTCCATTCTTGTAGTTGCAGATCCAAACTTGCGTTATACTTGAAAGAGTGAGTGAAGTGAGTAAGTACAAATGAGCTCAAGCACTTCCTATTTATAGTGGTTCTTGTCACATGTCTGGGTCCTTCTAGAAGCTAATACTTTAATATTAATTATTTTACTGAGCCAACTTGTCTTATAGGGTTTTTACACTTCTGTTTAGGGTTTCTCTTACTTTTGAAATATTCTATTCTAGCCAAAGGTTACACATGGAGGTTAATACCTCTCACAACTACCATAATATCAATAGGAATGACATCCAAAAGTATTGAATATGGATGGATGGATAATCATTAGTGGAAAAAAGAGAGATACAGTTTAAGGAAATCATGTTACCTAGTTTCATCACATGTAAATCCCTTAACAACAAAGTTTTGACAATATTTTGTTTTAGAAAGGGGTTACTATGTTATGAGCCTAATTGGCTATATGGGGTGTGAATGTATATGGAATAATGGATCAAGGCCTAGTAGTTATCCCACCTATGAAATGAGTGAGAATATCTATGTATAGATGTAAATAAAGACATTGAGAAATACATGGTCTTATGATTTGGATATATGGATGTACTTGGGTTATTGCAATTTGTTAATCTCCTAATGTATAGGAATTTATTATGTAACTCATCATAACAAGCACTTTAGAAGCTTTGCACCATTTATATATTTGGCATGTACATTGTGTCAATGCACATTTACTATGTTATTTTAATTGGTATTATGTTCATAACATAGTGAGGGTTTATAATGTATTAGGGGTGATTTTTTTAGTGGTCATAAGGATAAGGGGGTATGACCTATCTAAGATTAAAATTTTTAGTAGTCAAAGTGTGCTATGGGATGATTATGTTTAAGGTTATATTGTTTATCAATTATAACATGTCCAAGGTCATATTGGTTAGGGGAAAGGTGTGTTAAGGGTATAATGTGTCTTGTGTCGTAATGATTAAGAATTATAGTGTATTGAGTGTTTATTTTTTTCCAGGTCATAATGTGTTAGGGGTGATTGTGTTAAGGGTCATGATGGATATATTATATAGCATGTTTGAGTCATGCTACTTAGGAGTCAAACTATATTAGAGATTGATTCTGGCAAGGGTCTTATTGGTTATGGGGCATAGTGTATCTAGGTCATAAGGGTTATGGGGTATAGTGTGTCTAGGTTAACATGTGTTAAGGGATAGTTTTTTATGGTCATAGCGTGTTTGAATTCATAGTTTTGAGGGGTTATAATGTATTATATGGTTAGTTTGTTTAATTTCATAGTTTTTTAGGGGTTTATTATCTCAGGGGTAATAGAGCTTAGAGGATTTAGTTTTTCTTGGGTTATAATGGTTAGGGTTCAAAGTTTGTTAGAGGGAGATTATGTTAAGGATTCTGGAAAGTTAGGGGGTGATTATGTCACGGGTCATAGGGGGATAGGATGTATAGTGTATTTAGGGTTACGCTGATTAGTCATGATTGTATAAAGTGCCTAAGATGTTAGGAGGTACATAACATATCAAGGATTATCATGTTTAGAGGTGAAGGTGTGCCAAGGGGTTAGTGTGTTAGGGGTAATAATGTGTCAAGGGTCCTAGTGGTTAACATGTATGGGGAATAGTAAGTTTGGAGTCATTATGTGATAAGGGGTATTTTTTTTAAGAGTCATATAGGTTATGAGGTATAGTGTCTTTTCATTCATAATTGTTAATGACATTAGCGTGTTAGGGTTCCAGTGGTCATAGGGGTTGTGGGGTATAAATTGTGTAAGGTCAAAATTGTTAATGGTCTAGGGTCACAATGATTAGGGGTCAAAGTGTGTTTGGAGGTGATTATGATAGATTTCACAGTGGTTCACAAGTATATTTTGCACGGGTTCACGCTGATTAGGGTTATATTGTATTATTGGGATATTTTCCTTAGTGTTGTAATGTGCTAGGGTATGATTATGTTATGGTAAATTATGATTAAGGCCTATACCATCTACAAGAACATAGTCATTATGGTTAGATGTGTGTTGTGGATTAAGTGTGTTAGCCTAAATAATGTGTCTAAGGTAACAATGGTTAGGTGTGAAAGTGTGTTATGGGTCAAAAAACATTGAGGGTGATTTTTTTTAGGATCCGTTGACATGGGAAAATTCCCTTGTCAACCTCATAGACTTACCCAATGAAATAGAACAATTAGACATTTCTCCATTTAAATGGCAAGTCCTCTAGTTATGGACCAACTAGCTTAATCTAGGTATGAAAATGAAATGCAAAAATGAAAAATGAAATGCAACTAACTAAATCCTAATTAGGAATGGTATCAAGAGAACACAATGAAAGACAATATTCCACCATTAATAGAAAAATAAACTTGAATTAGACCCTCCCTGCTCTCTTGGGAAGTGGAATGATATCATTTCTAATAAGACTCACTTATCATAAAATGAACAAGTTGAAATGAAACAAACATTAGTTATATGCCACAAGAGATAATAGTCTACTACCAATGTATATGAATAATGAAATATTTCAAGCAATCAAGAATTTTCTATAAGATATCGAGAAGCTTCATGTTTCATATCAAATGTTGGCAGGCATAAGATAAATGAGAATAACGACCATAGTAAGAGAACAATCCACGAGTTACAATGTACACATCCATAAGAACTAAGAGAATAAATGAGAATAAAGACCATAGTAAGAGAATAATCCACGAGTTACAATGTACACATCCATAAGAACTAAGAGAATTGAGATAAGATGGAATAATCCACAACCAAACATTTCTTAACAAAAGTATTGCAACACTATCTAATAGTGGTTTCTTTATTAACATATGAAAATAGCTTGCAATGCTAAAATCAAGATGACATGATGGGCTACAATGGTTCTATTTATACAATTTTTAAGACTTTAAACTTTCCAATTCCCCCATTGTTTTAGCTATCCTATATATTTGGCTACTCAAAGCTCTTTAATTTCTTTGTGCTATCCAACCTTATACAAAATTGTCTTTATCCTCTTATTAACTTTAAGAATAATATTTAACTTTAATATTTCATTATTACATATTTTCCCATTCAAAATTAACCTCACAATAAACAAATCTAATTCTTCAAAAAAATCATCTCAAAGTTCTTTTATTCATAATGGAAAAAGTGTGCTCAGGTTTTCCACTTTGAACTGGATTACAAAATTATTCGATAGAGATTTATTTAGTCTATGGCATGCGATACATAATAATTTATGACCCTTAGAATGTATAAGTTGTTAATGGTGAAACCATTAAACTACAAGTCTTATCTTGCACATGAAAATAGTTGTTTAAATATTATACCTTTAATCACTGAGCATAACTTGTTTAAACAAAAGTGAAAATGTCCCTTCTTACCTGTGCAAGAAATTCCTCTTCCGCTCAGCTTCTAATCAAACTAGCATGCAATTTTATACATGGAATTGCACATGGAAATGGATCATTTCGTCAAAAATGCAAAACATTACATTTAACTCTATCTAAAATAAAAATAAAAAACATGTAAGGTATGATGGAGATTTCCATAGGCAAGAAGGCATACATGTGTAATATATCATTTTCAACATTGACCTTTTAATGAACAAGAATACAAATCTACTAGTGATTTAACCATGTACGGATTTGTTACCGACTTGAATGAAACTTAACTAGATTTGTCAATGCTTTGTTACCATTCCTCTAGGGATGGAAATGCTTAGTCCAATGACCAATCAAAGTGTCGAATAGGTGCTAATATCCACGCAACAATGAAATGCATATTGGCTTACTTCTTGGTGCCACATGCATCCAAATTAGCTAAAGTCAAAATTTTGAAAGAGAACTTATTATGTGGAATCCTAGGTGTGTTGCGCGCATCCGTCTAGGAGAGCAAATGGTGGGGGAATAAATTCAAAATTGCAAAAGACAATCTGGAGGAAATAACTTCCTACTACCTTTATGACCCTGAAACTCAACATGCAAAGGTAGCTATGAAGCATTATAAATAGAAACAAAAACCATGAATAAAAAAAAAAACATATTCATGGGTTGGAGGCTTAGAGTGACAAGTCTAAGGATTGGCTTGGGTTGTCAAGAAGAAAAAACTCTACTGTAGGAACGTTATTAGCCATTAAGGTTAATAATTTATCCTTCTCGAGTAAATCACTAGCTTGGAGAGATAATAAGCCTCCCAAGTCAACAAATTATATTTTCTAGGTCTCTATTGTTAAAAAAGTAATGGTTTGATGCCTTTCTTTGCCTCGGATAGATATGTTCACCCACCAAGAAATAAGGATCAAATTATTGTGTCGAAGGGCTAGCGGCCTCCCATGTTAGCAATTTATCCTTCCCTAGAGAGTCTTCAAGCCTCCAAGATCAATGATTTTTCTTTCCTTCATTAAAATTTAGTGAAAACCAAATGTAAAACTTATTGGGCACTTAGACATCTTTTCTTATAGAATAATTTCAAATTAAAACTTCTTCATGTAAATCTTTAAGTCTGGAGGTTGGTTGGGGCATTGCATGGATCTTCTAGATCATTGGAATCCATGTTGAGCCATCCAATCTTTGTTCATATGAATAGCCACTCATGTCAACCATAAATAAGTAACCTCAAGGCATTATAACTATCAAAAAGCATTAATTTTGGGAATAAATTCAAAAACAAACAAATAGATTACTCGGCAGAAGCTCAAAAATCAATTAAAATGAGTGGCAATGTGTCTCCTTGGTTTGTCAACTCCATAAACTTGCAACTAACTCACTAAATATTAGATAATCAAATCATTAGAAGTAGGCAATATAGGAGATGATAATATTCATGATGACTAGGAAGATGCCCTATTCCACATCCCACTGGATTCCTTTCATAAAATACCAAGTTAAAATGGCATGTTTGACGACAATTTTTTTAATCACATTTTTGTAGTTGTGGGCCTTAGAATATAATTCCATTAGACACTTTGTGATCACATACCCAAAAATATCATATTAACATATTTCAATATCATCATACTCAATTCAATCAGACCACAAATAATGTGCAAAAAAACACTCGAAGATTAAATTCCAATTCTTGCATGACATACTATTTCAATGAATTTGATAACTCTATGCAAAAATGCCATCTATGGGATATGTTTTTCAATATACTTACTAATGCATTCTAAAATATCACACAAGAAATCACTAGATCATGGTAAGGTGACCCCAAACATACAATACACTAATAGAGAAAATAAAAATAAAGTCACCGTGGGAGAAATTAGATGGTATGAAAGGATATGAATAAACATACAATACACTAATAGAGAAAAAAAAAAATAAAGTCACCATGGGAGAAATTAGATGGTATGAAAGGATATGAATAAGCATTCACAAAAATTGAGATAATATATGAGTTCCTTCGGTCAAATTTTCTATGACATCATTCTTCCATACATCAATCCCACTAGGATTACCATTCACCCTCTATTCACCCTTTGTTGATAAAATTAATAAATCTTTGGATGTAAAATTGTGAAACATCTATATGATTTGATACTTTGTTAAACACATCTTGATACCATCACTAAATTCCTACATATGTTAATGCTTATTTATGTCTCTTTCACATGACATATTATTTTAATGAGTTCATACCTTTTCGGTAAGTTAACATTTCACCTATGTCACCTACATTAGTGTATAAACTTATTATTTTTGTTTCACATTTCCCATCATTCCCCTCACTTCTCATAATCCCAAAGGGTTAATATTTTTTCTGTGTGCCAATATTATGAAAATGCTTCTTAAGAATCTTGTATGCTACACCACTAAACATGTTAGAACAATTAATCATTTTGAAATAATAAGGCATAAATTTGGCACAAACAAACATGTTAGAACAATTAATCATTTTGAAACAATAAGACATAAGTGTGGCATAAACAATGAGAAAAATAAAAAAGATCATTAAATAGCAAATTCTTATGAAAGAAAAATGGAAGACAAAACCAACTTAGAACCCAAACTAAATGGATTGAATAACGTTGCATTGAAGAACATAAAATAAAGTAAGCAATCCATCCCCTTTGTATTCAAGCATTTACTTCACTCACAAGCCAACCATAAGTTCATAATCCTTAGAAATCATCAAAGCATTAAAATAAGGTAAGCTATAAGATATATAAAGCTCAATGATGAGGCTCATTGAATTTTTTTAGGGAGTCCCCAAGTTTTAGGACTTGGGGTTAGTTGAGGACATCAACAAATGGTAACACATTAGATGAAGCCACAATCTCTCATAGAAACTACTAAGATATAAACAAGAAGTGAAAAATAACTTTATCTTATCCTCGTAGAAATCCAAGCATCAACACATAGTGGTTCCTTGTAAAACTTTTCTTTAATGAATGATCACTCTTATGCACTAGTTTAGTATACTTATTAACTATTCCAAAAGAACAATGTGATGGAGTTTATTCCTTTATAGTGTAATTCAATGATCCCTATTACAATCATGATAATAGGGATTATTTAGATTTAGGGTGAAAATATGATCCCCAAGAATGGAATAAAATATCCATCAGCTATTGTGCCACTACTTGTCAATGTCTGTAGCCTTGATGGTTTTATGATGAGCATCAAACTTTTGTTTATCTTTGTCTAATTCCTATTCCAATTCTAAGAGATTGCCAATCCTATTTTGAATAGCCATGGATTTTTCACTACTCATCTCTTCAGATATATGTAAAGAAGCTAACAAAATATTAGAGGGTAGGATTTCTCATTTTTCATAGATAAAGAAATAAGCAATGTGCCCAATTCTACTTTTGGTGTAACTCAATTTTCCTAGGAAAGTGCATTGTGCTAATTGCGGTGATGATTGACTATTGTCATTATTATGATCTTAATAAAAAATTGTTTATAGACTCTACAACACTAGTTCCACTATAATGAAATTATATTTTTAGTTTAATTATCAACCAAATCTAGTTTTCAAACCTATCATCATTAGGATTTTAAAATCTAAATATTTAGTACCATCACATCAATTTAGATGCTTTATAGGAGGAAAATTGACAATTTGATATTTTTCTTCCTCTTCCACAACATTAAACATTGTTGACTTTCTCAAAATGATCTCCATGCTTGTAACCTTGCAATACTACCCAAAAGTTCTTTTATTTATTTTTATCTCCTTATAAGATCATTTATCGAAGATCAAAATATCATCAACAAAGAGTAAATGGGAAACAACCATAAACTCATAAATTTTAATTCCTTTCATATTCCACTTTTCCT
>ML802004.1:159437-171080 GCA_009831015.1 Picea engelmannii
AACGAATATTCCCTTCTTTCCTGAAGGTTCCAAATTATTCCTTTTGTCTTTGGGAATATGGATATAGACAGGAAAACTGAAGATCCTTAATTTTTCCACACTTGGCTTCTTTCCACTTCTTCTGGAGTCATGTTTTCAATATACGATGAGGACTTCTTATTCTCAACATATACAGTTATCATAGTTGCTTCTCCCCATAGAAACATGGATAGATTCTGGTCATTCATCATTGCCTTAACAATTTCTTCAATGGAATAGTTCTTCCTTTCTACCACACCATTTTGTTGAGGATTATGTGGGATGATTATCTTCCTCCTAATCCTAAATTCTTTACAAAAGGAAACAAGATCCTTGGAGGTGTACTCTCCTTCATTATTGAACCTCAATATCTTTATCTTTCGATTAGTGAGAAGATTTACATTGGTACACACACATCTAAATGAACGACATCCAAAACTCCTTTTTCTTTACATACTTCCTTTAGAATTGGTACTTGGTGATATCTCTTGCCTCACCACTTGATGTTTCATGTTTGCAACTGTCACTGTAGCTTCTTCTCAAAGATATCACTTGTGACTTTCCCGAAACAAGAAAAATAAGAGAAAAAGTATTTACAATAGCATTTTCATAAGAACATATCTAAGGTAATAAGGATGGTATTCATCATAGAATTACCAAGGTGACATTCTCGAGAATAAGAAATATCTTCTAGAGGAGATGTTAGTTCATTTTCCAAAAAAGTGCAACAAGCATCTATATCAATAGTAACTACATGCAACCAATTATACCTAGCAGTAATTGAACCTTTCAAAGATTATTGTCACAACTAAAGTGCTTACTTGTACTGTAGCAACTATCAAAATTGATATGTTCAAATTGAAACTTAACAATTTGATCAATCAAACCTAGAACCTGGAGTCTCAATTGTTAGGGAGGGTGTGCTTGTTCCTTTGAACATATTGAATTCAATATCATTACTTGGACAAGGTCTCTTGTACATCCCTTGCAAAAACACTCATTGTTTGTTGGATAGTATAACTTGAAAAACATATACAAGTGCATACCTTTGAAATTTGTAGCATTGTTTAGCTTGTCTTCTAATCTGAAACTAGACACCATCTTGACAAGAAGAGGTTAGAAAATGAATAAAAAAGGTTCAATGATTAGAACAATATAGAAACCATGAAATTTCAACTTTGACCACAAAATCAACTTTGGCCAAAGTTCAACCTTTGACTTTGGCCTTGACCAATCAACCTTTGACTTTGACTTTGACTAAGAACTAAAACTTGATGTTTTTGTTGGTTGAGGAAACCATAGGGTGTGCTAGGATAGGGCACACTCGAATATCCATAAATTAGGTCCAATGTTTCACTCAAGGTGCCCAAATAATTAGATTAGGTTTTGCTACAACTGCAAAATCAGAAACCCTAGTTGCGGCTGCAACTAGTGCTACAACGAGCTTGACAAAAAACTATCACTCTACCTTCCAACGGTTAGACTATTATGAAGGTAGTGTGGGCCCATAACCTATTAAAATATTCAATGTGCTCATTTTACTATAGAAAATATCACAATATTGTCACCAAACCATAGGCTTGCAGCCACTCCCGAGCACCATAACCTTTGCTAGATAGAATGAATCTAGAAGCAGCACTAGAACCAACAGATAACCAAGAGAGTGCATATTTACCCAAAGATAGTGCACTAGACAGAAAGTCCCAAAACCATAGCAAAAGAACAATACTCAACTGCACTAGTTGCAGTTACACTTACCAAGAATACCACCAACAATGCCACCAACAATACCATCAATATATACTAGAAGGTAGGGTGCATATCATAGGATAGATAGTGCTAAAGAGAGAGACCAAGAATCACTCCAAAAGATCCACCTTCCATTCTTGTAGTTGCAGATCCAAACTTGCGTTATACTTGAAAGAGTGAGTGAAGTGAGTAAGTACAAATGAGCTCAAGCACTTCCTATTTATAGTGGTTCTTGTCACATGTCTGGGTCCTTCTAGAAGCTAATACTTTAATATTAATTATTTTACTGAGCCAACTTGTCTTATAGGGTTTTTACACTTCTGTTTAGGGTTTCTCTTACTTTTGAAATATTCTATTCTAGCCAAAGGTTACACATGGAGGTTAATACCTCTCACAACTACCATAATATCAATAGGAATGACATCCAAAAGTATTGAATATGGATGGATGGATAATCATTAGTGGAAAAAAGAGAGATACAGTTTAAGGAAATCATGTTACCTAGTTTCATCACATGTAAATCCCTTAACAACAAAGTTTTGACAATATTTTGTTTTAGAAAGGGGTTACTATGTTATGAGCCTAATTGGCTATATGGGGTGTGAATGTATATGGAATAATGGATCAAGGCCTAGTAGTTATCCCACCTATGAAATGAGTGAGAATATCTATGTATAGATGTAAATAAAGACATTGAGAAATACATGGTCTTATGATTTGGATATATGGATGTACTTGGGTTATTGCAATTTGTTAATCTCCTAATGTATAGGAATTTATTATGTAACTCATCATAACAAGCACTTTAGAAGCTTTGCACCATTTATATATTTGGCATGTACATTGTGTCAATGCACATTTACTATGTTATTTTAATTGGTATTATGTTCATAACATAGTGAGGGTTTATAATGTATTAGGGGTGATTTTTTTAGTGGTCATAAGGATAAGGGGGTATGACCTATCTAAGATTAAAATTTTTAGTAGTCAAAGTGTGCTATGGGATGATTATGTTTAAGGTTATATTGTTTATCAATTATAACATGTCCAAGGTCATATTGGTTAGGGGAAAGGTGTGTTAAGGGTATAATGTGTCTTGTGTCGTAATGATTAAGAATTATAGTGTATTGAGTGTTTATTTTTTTCCAGGTCATAATGTGTTAGGGGTGATTGTGTTAAGGGTCATGATGGATATATTATATAGCATGTTTGAGTCATGCTACTTAGGAGTCAAACTATATTAGAGATTGATTCTGGCAAGGGTCTTATTGGTTATGGGGCATAGTGTATCTAGGTCATAAGGGTTATGGGGTATAGTGTGTCTAGGTTAACATGTGTTAAGGGATAGTTTTTTATGGTCATAGCGTGTTTGAATTCATAGTTTTGAGGGGTTATAATGTATTATATGGTTAGTTTGTTTAATTTCATAGTTTTTTAGGGGTTTATTATCTCAGGGGTAATAGAGCTTAGAGGATTTAGTTTTTCTTGGGTTATAATGGTTAGGGTTCAAAGTTTGTTAGAGGGAGATTATGTTAAGGATTCTGGAAAGTTAGGGGGTGATTATGTCACGGGTCATAGGGGGATAGGATGTATAGTGTATTTAGGGTTACGCTGATTAGTCATGATTGTATAAAGTGCCTAAGATGTTAGGAGGTACATAACATATCAAGGATTATCATGTTTAGAGGTGAAGGTGTGCCAAGGGGTTAGTGTGTTAGGGGTAATAATGTGTCAAGGGTCCTAGTGGTTAACATGTATGGGGAATAGTAAGTTTGGAGTCATTATGTGATAAGGGGTATTTTTTTTAAGAGTCATATAGGTTATGAGGTATAGTGTCTTTTCATTCATAATTGTTAATGACATTAGCGTGTTAGGGTTCCAGTGGTCATAGGGGTTGTGGGGTATAAATTGTGTAAGGTCAAAATTGTTAATGGTCTAGGGTCACAATGATTAGGGGTCAAAGTGTGTTTGGAGGTGATTATGATAGATTTCACAGTGGTTCACAAGTATATTTTGCACGGGTTCACGCTGATTAGGGTTATATTGTATTATTGGGATATTTTCCTTAGTGTTGTAATGTGCTAGGGTATGATTATGTTATGGTAAATTATGATTAAGGCCTATACCATCTACAAGAACATAGTCATTATGGTTAGATGTGTGTTGTGGATTAAGTGTGTTAGCCTAAATAATGTGTCTAAGGTAACAATGGTTAGGTGTGAAAGTGTGTTATGGGTCAAAAAACATTGAGGGTGATTTTTTTTAGGATCCGTTGACATGGGAAAATTCCCTTGTCAACCTCATAGACTTACCCAATGAAATAGAACAATTAGACATTTCTCCATTTAAATGGCAAGTCCTCTAGTTATGGACCAACTAGCTTAATCTAGGTATGAAAATGAAATGCAAAAATGAAAAATGAAATGCAACTAACTAAATCCTAATTAGGAATGGTATCAAGAGAACACAATGAAAGACAATATTCCACCATTAATAGAAAAATAAACTTGAATTAGACCCTCCCTGCTCTCTTGGGAAGTGGAATGATATCATTTCTAATAAGACTCACTTATCATAAAATGAACAAGTTGAAATGAAACAAACATTAGTTATATGCCACAAGAGATAATAGTCTACTACCAATGTATATGAATAATGAAATATTTCAAGCAATCAAGAATTTTCTATAAGATATCGAGAAGCTTCATGTTTCATATCAAATGTTGGCAGGCATAAGATAAATGAGAATAACGACCATAGTAAGAGAACAATCCACGAGTTACAATGTACACATCCATAAGAACTAAGAGAATAAATGAGAATAAAGACCATAGTAAGAGAATAATCCACGAGTTACAATGTACACATCCATAAGAACTAAGAGAATTGAGATAAGATGGAATAATCCACAACCAAACATTTCTTAACAAAAGTATTGCAACACTATCTAATAGTGGTTTCTTTATTAACATATGAAAATAGCTTGCAATGCTAAAATCAAGATGACATGATGGGCTACAATGGTTCTATTTATACAATTTTTAAGACTTTAAACTTTCCAATTCCCCCATTGTTTTAGCTATCCTATATATTTGGCTACTCAAAGCTCTTTAATTTCTTTGTGCTATCCAACCTTATACAAAATTGTCTTTATCCTCTTATTAACTTTAAGAATAATATTTAACTTTAATATTTCATTATTACATATTTTCCCATTCAAAATTAACCTCACAATAAACAAATCTAATTCTTCAAAAAAATCATCTCAAAGTTCTTTTATTCATAATGGAAAAAGTGTGCTCAGGTTTTCCACTTTGAACTGGATTACAAAATTATTCGATAGAGATTTATTTAGTCTATGGCATGCGATACATAATAATTTATGACCCTTAGAATGTATAAGTTGTTAATGGTGAAACCATTAAACTACAAGTCTTATCTTGCACATGAAAATAGTTGTTTAAATATTATACCTTTAATCACTGAGCATAACTTGTTTAAACAAAAGTGAAAATGTCCCTTCTTACCTGTGCAAGAAATTCCTCTTCCGCTCAGCTTCTAATCAAACTAGCATGCAATTTTATACATGGAATTGCACATGGAAATGGATCATTTCGTCAAAAATGCAAAACATTACATTTAACTCTATCTAAAATAAAAATAAAAAACATGTAAGGTATGATGGAGATTTCCATAGGCAAGAAGGCATACATGTGTAATATATCATTTTCAACATTGACCTTTTAATGAACAAGAATACAAATCTACTAGTGATTTAACCATGTACGGATTTGTTACCGACTTGAATGAAACTTAACTAGATTTGTCAATGCTTTGTTACCATTCCTCTAGGGATGGAAATGCTTAGTCCAATGACCAATCAAAGTGTCGAATAGGTGCTAATATCCACGCAACAATGAAATGCATATTGGCTTACTTCTTGGTGCCACATGCATCCAAATTAGCTAAAGTCAAAATTTTGAAAGAGAACTTATTATGTGGAATCCTAGGTGTGTTGCGCGCATCCGTCTAGGAGAGCAAATGGTGGGGGAATAAATTCAAAATTGCAAAAGACAATCTGGAGGAAATAACTTCCTACTACCTTTATGACCCTGAAACTCAACATGCAAAGGTAGCTATGAAGCATTATAAATAGAAACAAAAACCATGAATAAAAAAAAAAACATATTCATGGGTTGGAGGCTTAGAGTGACAAGTCTAAGGATTGGCTTGGGTTGTCAAGAAGAAAAAACTCTACTGTAGGAACGTTATTAGCCATTAAGGTTAATAATTTATCCTTCTCGAGTAAATCACTAGCTTGGAGAGATAATAAGCCTCCCAAGTCAACAAATTATATTTTCTAGGTCTCTATTGTTAAAAAAGTAATGGTTTGATGCCTTTCTTTGCCTCGGATAGATATGTTCACCCACCAAGAAATAAGGATCAAATTATTGTGTCGAAGGGCTAGCGGCCTCCCATGTTAGCAATTTATCCTTCCCTAGAGAGTCTTCAAGCCTCCAAGATCAATGATTTTTCTTTCCTTCATTAAAATTTAGTGAAAACCAAATGTAAAACTTATTGGGCACTTAGACATCTTTTCTTATAGAATAATTTCAAATTAAAACTTCTTCATGTAAATCTTTAAGTCTGGAGGTTGGTTGGGGCATTGCATGGATCTTCTAGATCATTGGAATCCATGTTGAGCCATCCAATCTTTGTTCATATGAATAGCCACTCATGTCAACCATAAATAAGTAACCTCAAGGCATTATAACTATCAAAAAGCATTAATTTTGGGAATAAATTCAAAAACAAACAAATAGATTACTCGGCAGAAGCTCAAAAATCAATTAAAATGAGTGGCAATGTGTCTCCTTGGTTTGTCAACTCCATAAACTTGCAACTAACTCACTAAATATTAGATAATCAAATCATTAGAAGTAGGCAATATAGGAGATGATAATATTCATGATGACTAGGAAGATGCCCTATTCCACATCCCACTGGATTCCTTTCATAAAATACCAAGTTAAAATGGCATGTTTGACGACAATTTTTTTAATCACATTTTTGTAGTTGTGGGCCTTAGAATATAATTCCATTAGACACTTTGTGATCACATACCCAAAAATATCATATTAACATATTTCAATATCATCATACTCAATTCAATCAGACCACAAATAATGTGCAAAAAAACACTCGAAGATTAAATTCCAATTCTTGCATGACATACTATTTCAATGAATTTGATAACTCTATGCAAAAATGCCATCTATGGGATATGTTTTTCAATATACTTACTAATGCATTCTAAAATATCACACAAGAAATCACTAGATCATGGTAAGGTGACCCCAAACATACAATACACTAATAGAGAAAATAAAAATAAAGTCACCGTGGGAGAAATTAGATGGTATGAAAGGATATGAATAAACATACAATACACTAATAGAGAAAAAAAAAAATAAAGTCACCATGGGAGAAATTAGATGGTATGAAAGGATATGAATAAGCATTCACAAAAATTGAGATAATATATGAGTTCCTTCGGTCAAATTTTCTATGACATCATTCTTCCATACATCAATCCCACTAGGATTACCATTCACCCTCTATTCACCCTTTGTTGATAAAATTAATAAATCTTTGGATGTAAAATTGTGAAACATCTATATGATTTGATACTTTGTTAAACACATCTTGATACCATCACTAAATTCCTACATATGTTAATGCTTATTTATGTCTCTTTCACATGACATATTATTTTAATGAGTTCATACCTTTTCGGTAAGTTAACATTTCACCTATGTCACCTACATTAGTGTATAAACTTATTATTTTTGTTTCACATTTCCCATCATTCCCCTCACTTCTCATAATCCCAAAGGGTTAATATTTTTTCTGTGTGCCAATATTATGAAAATGCTTCTTAAGAATCTTGTATGCTACACCACTAAACATGTTAGAACAATTAATCATTTTGAAATAATAAGGCATAAATTTGGCACAAACAAACATGTTAGAACAATTAATCATTTTGAAACAATAAGACATAAGTGTGGCATAAACAATGAGAAAAATAAAAAAGATCATTAAATAGCAAATTCTTATGAAAGAAAAATGGAAGACAAAACCAACTTAGAACCCAAACTAAATGGATTGAATAACGTTGCATTGAAGAACATAAAATAAAGTAAGCAATCCATCCCCTTTGTATTCAAGCATTTACTTCACTCACAAGCCAACCATAAGTTCATAATCCTTAGAAATCATCAAAGCATTAAAATAAGGTAAGCTATAAGATATATAAAGCTCAATGATGAGGCTCATTGAATTTTTTTAGGGAGTCCCCAAGTTTTAGGACTTGGGGTTAGTTGAGGACATCAACAAATGGTAACACATTAGATGAAGCCACAATCTCTCATAGAAACTACTAAGATATAAACAAGAAGTGAAAAATAACTTTATCTTATCCTCGTAGAAATCCAAGCATCAACACATAGTGGTTCCTTGTAAAACTTTTCTTTAATGAATGATCACTCTTATGCACTAGTTTAGTATACTTATTAACTATTCCAAAAGAACAATGTGATGGAGTTTATTCCTTTATAGTGTAATTCAATGATCCCTATTACAATCATGATAATAGGGATTATTTAGATTTAGGGTGAAAATATGATCCCCAAGAATGGAATAAAATATCCATCAGCTATTGTGCCACTACTTGTCAATGTCTGTAGCCTTGATGGTTTTATGATGAGCATCAAACTTTTGTTTATCTTTGTCTAATTCCTATTCCAATTCTAAGAGATTGCCAATCCTATTTTGAATAGCCATGGATTTTTCACTACTCATCTCTTCAGATATATGTAAAGAAGCTAACAAAATATTAGAGGGTAGGATTTCTCATTTTTCATAGATAAAGAAATAAGCAATGTGCCCAATTCTACTTTTGGTGTAACTCAATTTTCCTAGGAAAGTGCATTGTGCTAATTGCGGTGATGATTGACTATTGTCATTATTATGATCTTAATAAAAAATTGTTTATAGACTCTACAACACTAGTTCCACTATAATGAAATTATATTTTTAGTTTAATTATCAACCAAATCTAGTTTTCAAACCTATCATCATTAGGATTTTAAAATCTAAATATTTAGTACCATCACATCAATTTAGATGCTTTATAGGAGGAAAATTGACAATTTGATATTTTTCTTCCTCTTCCACAACATTAAACATTGTTGACTTTCTCAAAATGATCTCCATGCTTGTAACCTTGCAATACTACCCAAAAGTTCTTTTATTTATTTTTATCTCCTTATAAGATCATTTATCGAAGATCAAAATATCATCAACAAAGAGTAAATGGGAAACAACCATAAACTCATAAATTTTAATTCCTTTCATATTCCACTTTTCCTGGCTTATTTTATCCACAATTACAAAGGAAGATGATGAAAGACATTCCATAATCCATTCCATAGTTTGCAAATTCATGCCCAACCCTATCTCCTCTTCTAGATTTGAATTTGTAACCTTGTAAAAAAAAACATTAATCAATATATATCCATTCCATTGATTTTCTAATTATTTCATTTAAAAAAAACACTAATCAATATATATTTCGTTTGTCTGTCTCGCGCATCTCACGCGGTGTTGGTGAAAGCTTTTTCTACGTACCATTTCTCCCATTCATTCGTTCTTAAAGAAAGCCTTTTTCTTCGTACCATTTCTCCCTTTGGTGACCGAGACCAAAATAAAGTTTAAAATCACACAAGTTTACACAAAGGGACTGTAAATGGAAATAAAGTTTAAAATCACACAAGATTACACAAAGGAACTGTAAATGGCTGGAGTCAAACGCCTTTGGAGTATGGAAGATAGTGCTGAAATATTAGTATAATTTACAAATTTAGTAACAAATAAGTAAAAATAATGTTTAATTTAATAATAAATATGATTAATTTAATATAAAATATATATTTACTTCAATTCGTGATGGAGTGTATTCTTAAAACACTTTGTTATGAGAAGTCACTGATTTGAAACGGCAAGTTCAACTAGTTGAGTTAATAAAAAAATTAGTTTAGTTAAATATTTCATTTAAATTTATATTTACATTATATTATTATGTTTTAAAAATTGTTAATTATAGAAGTTTTAATATTTCTCTGTGGTTCTGAATGGAAATAATATTTCTCTACGGTTTCGAACGGGAATACTACTTCTCTACTGTTTTGACGCGGTTTGGAATGAGCATAGTAGATCTCTGTGGTTTTGAAATTATATCTCTACGGTTTTGAACATGAATAATACTTCTCTTCTTTTTTTCTTTTTTTTTAAGATTATATATCTAGGGTTTTCAACGCAAATAATATTTTAATTTCTAAGATTATATATCTAGGGTTTTGAACAAGAATAATAATTATTATTCTTTAGGAGATATTTTATTTCTAAGATTATATATCTAGGGTTTTGAACGGGAATAATCTTTGTAGTTTTTACCTTTTTTACCCAGAATAATCTTTGTAGTTTCTCCGGGCTTCTCTGTCGTCTTCATAAATTATTTTTTGGCTTCTTCAAAGGGTTGAGCATTTAAACATCTGAAGTGAGGTGAGTCACTTTTTACTTTGATTCAATTTTAATTTTACGTAAAGAGATTTAAATATATTTTATATTTTATTTTATTTTATGTTTCAGAAGTAAAAGTTGTTTTGAGAGATAAAGTCAATCCATAATAATAATTGTTACATCTTTTTTCTCTTCTTTTCAATATGAGCACTCCACCACCTATTCCAAAAACTCACCCTAACAAGGGGAGGCCCCCCCCCAAAAAAAAAAAATCAAAAAATACCAAAAAATCAAAAAATCAAGGGGAGGCAATGATTGATAAAAAAATCAAAGATACCATTCAAACTCAAATAGATGATAGATTCTTAGGGTTCAAGAGTGAATTGAAAACAATGAAGGATAGAATTCAAGAAATGGAAAAACATAAACAATCAACCCAAGAAGGAGGGGTTGAAGGAAATCACAACTTGAGAGATAGGATTAAAGAACTAAAAGAAAAACTAACCAACAATTTGACCCTCAGTAATATGGAAAACAAATTAGATATCAAATCCATCAAAGATGAAATGAATAAACTAATCGAATTGGACCATGAGCGTAACAAAAGATCCTTGAACCTCATAATTTTTGGTATAAAAGAACAACAAGAGGAGGATACACTAGCAATAGTAAAAGAAAAATTAAAAAATAAATCACAAATTGATACAACTTACCTCATAGAAGCAAAGAGGCTAGGAAAAATAATTGATCACAAAGATAGGTTGATCCGTGTCAAAGTAAGTTGTATTGACCATAAATATAGCATGCTTAGTAAATCTATGAGCTTAAAAGGGTCGGGAATATTTATAAATGAAGACCTCATTCCCGAAGACCAAGCTAAACTAAGGAAGGAAGTTCAAAAGGTAAAAGAAGTCAGGAAAGAAGGAAAATGGGCAATAATTAGAAATCGAAAAGCTATTGTTAGGGATAGAGACCAGAAGGATAATTATATATAAGAATTCGAGACACTTGGGATCCTTTTTTGGAATTTTTGTGGCTTTCCATGGCGTAAAGGTCCTATGATAAGTTGGATCCCGAGTGGTATTGATATTATTTGTCTAGCTAAAACTTGGGAGCATGAGGAATCTAAGGTCCCTAACATGGAAGGATGTGTCTTGTGGTTGGCATGGAACAAAAAATCCCACCATAGAGGGATATGAGGCATAGCTTGTTATATTAGAAAAAACATTTCTCCTCACATTCAACTTCATAAGATTGACCCTCTTAATCAATACATTTGGATAGAAATTTCAG
>ML802004.1:182805-195403 GCA_009831015.1 Picea engelmannii
GACGTGGGGGGGGGGTGTCCGAGTTGTACCAGAAATGCATGCGGGTAGTAAAGGATATTTTTAATTTTTGTTAATTCGTTTGGTTTTTGTTTTTTAATATTTGTTTTTATTTTGTGTTTTTTATTATTTGTTTCTTGATTATTTTTTATATGTTTTATTTAATATATGTTTTTTTTTTATTGGTTTATATGTTTTATTTAATATATGTTTTTTGTTATAGTGTATTTTGTTTTTATTTATGATTTATTTTGTTTAAATTTATGTTTATTATATTTTTGTTTGTTTTTTAATTTTTGATTAATAAAACACTAACCTAATTACAAACTTAAACAACCAACTTAATTACTTAATTATTAATTAATTAATTATTAACAAGTCTAACATAGCTTTATAAATCTAACTATACTAAATTTAATTACTAACATTATTAACCTATTGTATTTTTTCCTAAGCTTGTTTATTCATGCAGGGATAAAATTGGTGAAGGGGTGAAGAAGTGAAAGGTGAGGGACTAAAGGATGCAGCGGTGGATGAAGGATGCAGCAGGGTGATGAAGGATCAGGCAAAATGGATGGAGGGGGAAATGGAATCAACCGAGCTCAGCAAGCCAGATGTCTTCATCATGGGAGCAATGCCAAATAAGCATTGGAAGAATCAAGTTACCTATGATTATAGGACCCCAACATAGGCTCCACCTGGGGATGGCATCTCCTGAGCAGGTCTCAAGAATCTCACATCTTCGGATTCGTAAATCAGTGCCTTATCCATTGGGTTGATCCCACAACCTATATCTTGATCTATCCTACAACTTAGTGGCTGGAAACCAGCTAATTATTCATTCTGACTTTGACTAAGTTTTTGAAATAAAATGGAAATAAAATAGACCACATGCTTTCCCAACAAGCTAATTTTCATATTGTAAATATGATAATTAAAAGATGTTGATCTGACGATCTTATTTATGTACATACATCCTATTCTAACATTAGAATGCATGACCTCAATCAATATGAAATATCCAATATAACCAATCAAATATTGGATCTGATACCTTGGCCCTTTCACTATTTTTCACCCAACTTAGAAGAAAAACTGTTAATGATATGTAGTGGATATTTCCATCTTGATCTTCATCCCAAGGAGCTTGATAAACCTGACAGAAATAGAAATACTAGGAATGCATTGTGGCTCTGTGATGAACAATTTCTCCATATAAATAGTCATTGGATCAAGATAGACTTGACCCACTATTGGATATTCTGACTCAGTCAATTCAACCTCATGACTAGGTGCCACACCTGTGTTCTCTATGTGTTCAAGTGACTCGAAACATGCTTGTATTTGATTTGATGAATTTTGTACTAATAATTACATCGAACAAGACAATGGAGTTGGCTATCTAATCATATCCATATCATAACAGCTCTTGAAATCATTACGAGTAAATGGAAACTGACTTTGAAAACACAAATAATCCAACATATCAGCTATTGGGTCATATAATGCTTTATATGGTCGTGGTATTGGCTCTACTGGTACCTCATGGTTTACAGTGTTATTCTCAACTAGAATATGACTAAGATTCCTTCTCACAATATGAAATGAACTAAAGCATAAGGGTAGGGAATCAAACTGGATTAGCTCATCACCTGTCCTGGGCTCTATGATTTCATCTGAGGTTTGACCTTCAAAAAGAGTCAAGGGTTGCACCTTTGGATCAACTTCGGTATCATCCTTGTTTTCCTCAACTGATGCATTAGAACATCCATCATCCTTTCTATTTACAATCTGCTTTCAATGTTCTCTTAGGAGTGGGGCAAAACACCGGGGCAGACATTTTGCATTCACTGGAAAATTTTCTGCGTTTTCCTCTTTGCAATCTTGCTTAGTATGCATAGTTTTATTTACCTTTTTGTATTGTGATAATTTGGCTTCTTATTCCCATCAAGATAGTGTTGGTTTCTATGGACAATCAACCTCAATATCATCCATATAATTCTCGTTCTGATGATCATGCTTGGGTAAATCATCCATCAATGGAAAGTAATCAAACATACACATCATATCAGCTAATATGTCTTCTACAAGCTGAGTTGGAGTTTCATATTTGACTATGTTGTGAATTGAGTACATAAAACAATCATTATATAATCCATGATACCAAGGATGAGTTGTAAAATGTTTGGGGACATTGATCCTTGTCTTTTTTAGAACTAATGGAACATGAGATCTTTGAACATCAAGTTCCTTTTTCTTGCTAATCTTCTGCATCATTTCGTTGACTACATTTGTCAAAATATATAATTTCATTTTTGAATATATCAGATGTTCCTTTTCTATTATGTCTTTCATCAATGCTTTCAATTTTTCCTTTCTATTCAGTAGGTTAGCTTCCACATCAATTGCAACATTTTTCATTTCTTCAAGGGTTGCAGTATTCATTTCTCTTAATTGGAATTCCATCTCTGGATCGAAAGCATCAGGGTAATGCAAGTGAGCTAATCCTGGGGGTGGCCTTATATCAACAGGCATTACATGATATACCTTATTGAACCTTGCTAAAAAATGTTGTACTATTTCCCCTGGCTGTCTTTTCAAATGGTCGTACTCTTCTAGGATGAGAAAGACATTTCTCATGATCACCCATTGATCTAGGAAAACTTTCATGAATTGATGGAAATTGCTAATGCTTGCAGCTGGAAGATTTTTAAACCAAACTTTAACTTTACCTAGCAATGATAGGGAAAACATCATGATACAGACATCATCTTCTTCCACATCAAATAGATCAAGAAAATCCTCATGATTTTGAATATGTTTTTCAGCAGTGATCTTTTCATTTTCTCCATCAAACCTGGGTAGATTATTGCTATAATTTGTAGGGAGATCATTGAGAATAGAAGGTAAAACCAAAGGCTTGTATCTGTCTGGGAGTTTTATAGGTATAGGAGGTAAAACAAGGGGCTTATAAATAACTAGAACTTCAACAGTAATAGGAGATAAAGCACGAGGTTTGTGTCTAACTCGGTTTTCTACATGTGTATCTTGGAAGTGCACCGGTGTATGAGTATGTAAATGATATTCAATTTGGGGCTTAGTCTCTTGAGGTTCATCAATTTGCAAATGATCAATGTAAACTTCAAAAATCTACTCTTGACCAGGATTAGAATAAGATAGAACATAATTACAAATGAAACCAAAAATGTCTTGAATACAATTTGAACTTGAATACTTGATCTTTCCAGGTTGCTTGGTCATATTTCAGGTTCTTCCTCTAGTGGAGTCTTCGAATTGGAACTGATCTGGAGATTGGAGTCGTTAGGTGAATGATCTCAGCTTTTTTGTGTATAATCACTGTCCACCATCAGTAATCAGATATGGAACTTGAAGTGCACTACTGGAGAAAGTTCCTCAATATGGTCGCCATTATGTTAGCACTCTGTAATTTCTCAAGCTGAAGAAGAAATGAGAAGAGGTAACTACAAAACCACTTGGAGTCAAGGACCTAGACATCCAAGACTCGGAGAGGGATCTATCTATCAGATTTATATTTGTTTGAGTATGGATCTTAAGTTAGTTATGATAGATTGGTATTTGGTTGTTTAAATGGTTTGGTTGGAGCAGGAGAAAAAGGCCATTGGGCAATGGGATCAAAGAGATTTAATCAAATCAAAGCAGGGTCTACAGGGGAGATTATAGGGAAAGGTAGGAACTGTGTTGGATCCTGTAAGTTTTGGTAAATGGTCAAGAAGAAAAAGGGATGGAATTAGATCATAACAAGGCAGTTAAGAATCCTGGGAATGACCTTCAGGCAGAAAACATTGATATTGCTTTAAACTGGGAACATGGTGTTTTTAAACAAATATTGAGCTTGACTCTCTTTAAAACAATAGAGAAAAGAAACACATATGAAAAATAGATAAAACATAATTACAGTGAGAAAAAATTCACCAGCATAATGAGACAGGAATCTTGTAACTGTAATACTCTTTTGATAGACTATAGCTCTGTGAGCTGATTAAAACAATGAACACTTATTTTCGGTCGGGTCCAACTCCTTACTCTATTAAAAACATATATATAAATAAAAAATACAATACTTGGGCTTAGGATATTGAATTCGATCATCCTAGCTGAAAATAACAAGTAAATCCCAAAAAGATCTGAACTGAAATCTAGGTCGAATCTGCTGAGAATAGGGGTACACTTAGAAATTTTTTTCTCCTCAAGGGTGACACCTGTGTATAAACTAAAAGAAATTATTGTATATGATCATGTTATGGACAAAAACCTCTTTCATTTTTTCCAAATTCATCTCCAGCTAGCCGAAACATCTCTCGCAAAATCATGACTGAAATAGGAGAAAATAAAAGCCTGAAAAATAGGGCTCAAAGATAGCTTCGATTCTCCCTTCTCCTGACACCTGTGTAAATTATGGGAGATATTTTTGTTACTCAACTCGCAATTAACAAAAACCTCTCTCAAATTTTGAAATTTTGTTTCCATTTGCTCAGAATCATTCCTAGAACTCGACTGGTCAAAAATGGCAAAAAACGGTTTTGTGAATTTGGGGGGGGCGATTTTGCAAGGGGCAAGGTGGTTTTCGAAACCCCCTGGGGTGGTAAGTGGTAATGGGAGGGGGGGTGTAATTTCACCATGTGGTCAGAATTGTCCCTCCCAATACCACTTACTCGGACCCCCTTGGTGTTGATGTGATGTGGAGGGGGGAGTCTGAGTTGTACAAGAAATGCATGTGGGTAGTAAACTTAGGATATTTTTAATTTTTGTTAATTCTTTTGCTTTTTGTTTTTTAATATTTTCTTTTATTTTGTGTTTTTTGTTTTGATTATTTGTTATATGTTTTATTTAATATATGTGTTTTTTTTATTATTGGTTTATATGTTTTATTTAATATATGTTTTTTGTTATAGTGTATTTTGTTTTTATTTATGATTTATTTTGTTTTAATTTATGTTTATTATATTTTTGTTTGTTTTTATTTATTTTTGATTAATGTTTGATTAATAAAACAATAACCTAATTACTAAATTAAACAACTAACTTAATTACTTAATTTTTAATTAATTAATTATTAACAAGTCTAACATAGCTTTATAAATCTAACTATACTAAATTTAATTACTAACATTATTAACCTATTGTCTTTTTTCCTAAGCTTGTTTATTCATGCAAGGATAAAATTGGCGATGGGGTGAAGAAGTGAAAGGTGAGGGACTGAAGGACGCAATGGTGGATGAAGTATGCAGAAGGGTGATGACGGATCGGGCGAAATGGATGGAGGGGGAAATGGAATCAACCGAGCCCAGCAAGCCAGATGTCTTCATCACGGGAGCAACGCCAAATAAGCACCGGAAGAATCAAGTTACCTATGATTACAGGACCCCAACACATCACTATGGCCTCTAAACCTTGTTCTTATGGTATGCCGAATTTCATATCACAATTTTCATCCTCCATCCCAACATATATTTTGAATACTAGTATTAGACTTGGAGGCATGGATCCTCCACATATTCCATTTTCATTTGGCGGTGCTCAAATTCCACAAACGACTCCTACGATTTGAGGCCTTCCTCCTTTTAACAATTAATTATTAATTGTTTCAATGCACCCTCATGGGAGTTGCAATGAAATAGTGCATAGAGCTACCAGGGGGGATGCACATAACTTTTAATCAGATGGTTTTAGTCTTCCTCAACCACTTCCAATTGTCGATTCGTTATGATGCCAGCATAGAACTTATGTTGGCCCTCTGTCAGGACAAAGCCACCCATATCTCAGATCACATCCAAGAGTGGCATAGAAGGAAGAGGTTGATCAAGGCCTACATACCTCCAGAGTTCCTTCTAGAGTGGTTCCTTAAGTCTCTACAACCTTATATTTCAAATGATGTTTCTACGTCCGAAGTTACATCTGAGGAAGAAGTGATTTTTAAAGCCCAACATTTAGATCTTATATATGATCAGTCTAGGATGTTATACGAAATTCTTCTAGATGCACCAAGGTTAAACTATGACCCTAAACAAAATCTCAGGCCTCATGTCGATGACATTATAGGCTCCGCAAATGTGAAATCTATAGACTTGGTGACAAGCCAGTTGAAAGAGTTGTCTCTAAACCAGTCTATAGGAGGGAAAGCTTTGTCTGTGTCCTCCACTCCCACTTAGTCGGTAGATGTACATTCTGTGCAATAATCGACCAACTCGAATGGTAACCAACAACCAGGAGGGAATAAAAAGAAAGGACATGGTAACAATAGTAAGGGTGGGAAGAATAATAATAAACCCAAGGACATTGGTAATAATGAGAATTCGAATAATAATGTTGGTGAGGCAAAGAAATAAAGGAGAAAGGTGAAGTTTCCCTGCAAGCTTTGTACAGACGATCACCTTACCCACTTGTACCCCAAACTTGTGGAAGTTGCGAGGATTTTATCTCTACCGCCCATTGTGCTGACTAATAATTTTCCACATAATCAACACATGGCCTTGAGCTTATCAATTCTCGAAAATGCGGCCAGTGGAATTCAAAAACCACTGGTGCAAGACAGTGACTGTCTATGCATCAATATGGTTAAGTCTCAGGTTAATGTATCCACTCAGTCTCGAGATTACAGTTCTCCACAGACTATACTCAGTCTAGAGTCTCCCCCTCCTCCGGAGACACCTTTACAGATCGAAAAAATAGAGCCCCCGCCTCGTATTCCGAAAGGAGTACTTAAGTGATCTATCCACAACTCTAATGCTTGAGCCACCCACAATTACTCTATTGTTGAGGATCTGGGTCAAACCCCTTGCACAATGTCAGCTTTATAGGTACTCTAGACGTGTCTTTCACAGAGGAATGCCTTGTTATCTATGTTAGGAGCTCTAGATCCATGTGGCTCTAAGGTTACCAAGTTTGACGTCACAGATGTGAACCCTTGCTTTCCTTACCATGTGACATTCCAAATTCATGTGGGTTACTCAAAGTATACCATCAAACATACTATTATTGATGAAGGCGTTGCAACATTCATGATGTCCCCGGTCTGTTGGAAATCCCTCATCTCTCCAACCCTCTCTCAATCTCCGACCATGTTGACTGCTTTTGATGGTCATTCTTTCTACCCTCATGGTATTATTCCTTCCTTCCCGGTCCAGTTAGGTGGGAATACGATCGAGGTGGATTTCGAGGTGGTTGATACGCCGCTTGACTATAACTTGTTACTAGGATGTAACTGGACTTATGCTATGACTACATTCATATCATCCGTCTTCCATAATCTATGTTTTCCTCACGATGGGAAGATCATGACAATCGACCAGTTGTCCTTTGTGTATGCTATCCCTAATGCATCGGTTGGACCGTCAATCCTCATGATTGAAAATTCTCATCTAACAACTGAGAATATTGGTGTTAGAATGTATTCATCCCTTATGGGTACCTTTGATTTCATGGCACCAATTCATCATATTTATTCCATGTCTAGTAGGTCTTCTTTGTCAATGAGGTTCGTTCCTTTCCACACTTCGTATTTTAACGACCCTTGGACCCTACCTTCCTCGACTACATATTGTGAAGGTCAGTCACATACTGGAATGGCTATGCCACTATCGGTAGCAGAGATAGCGTATCAGTGTGTCCTTGACTCTTCTGTTGACCTGGACCCTGTCACCTCACAGACGGACAAGGAGGATCCTATTCTCAAGCCTGTATGGGCCACTTTATCATATTTCTTACATGACTGCCTTGATGATACTTTACCCTCAGATGCAGCAATCGTAGAGGCCATGAATGCTTCTGACAGGCCATGGGATGATATGCACCATCGCTCTTATTTTCTCCCAGAGCGTGCTAGAATTGAACAAGATGATTTTGGATCTACCTTGAGCGAGATAGTCGGTCACGTCATAGTTCCACTTGATACACATGACATTTATGCTGAAGGAAACATGGTGAGTATCTCTCCTACCCTCATGATCGATATCTCTTGTATTCTTGGTAAAGTTGAAAATGTATACATCGGTGTGGATTGTTCGCAGGAAGAAATTCTGATCTACACCGAGATCTTCAAAGAATTTTGAGATGTATTCGCTTGGTCATATGAAGAGATGCCAGGAATCGACCTCGAATTATCGAACATGAGATTAAAACCTACCCGGATGCTAAACATGTTCGACAATGACTTAGAGTTGTCAATCCTAGGAAGGCCCCTGCTATTAAGGCAGAGGTAGAAAAAATGATTAACATTGGCTTTATCTACCCGATTCCCTTGACTAAATGGGTATCAAATCCCATTCATGTGAATAAAAAGCAAGGAACCATCCGTGTATGCATGTATTTTCAAAACCTGAATAAGGTCGGTCCTAAAGACAACTTCCTGACACCCTTCATTGATCAAATTCTTGATGAATGTGCGGGAAGAGAATTTTTTTCTTTTATGGATGGATTTTTAGGGTATAACCAAATTCATATTAAGCCTGAGGATCAACATAAGATGGAATTTATTTGTCCTTGGGTTACTTTCGCATACTAAAAAATGCCATTCGACCTTGATAACGATGGAGAAACCTTCCAATGATCTATGACCTTCGTGTTTCACGATCTCAAGCATATAGTCTAATCCTATCTCGATGATATCACTATTCACTCTGGTAAGAGAGTGGATCACTCTACCCACCTTCGACTAGTTTTTGAAAGATGTCACCATTACCGCATCCATTTGAACCCTCATCAATGCATCTTTTACATTAGGTCAGGTCTTCTTCTAGGATTCTTAGTCTCTGAGACTGGGATCATGGTGGATTCATTAAAGGTTGAGGGAATACTTTGATTGCCTCCCCCACACATTATTCACCAGCTTCAAGGTTTACAGGGGAAAGCTAACTTTTTATGACGGTTTATAGTAAACTATGCCAATATTACTAAGGGTTTCATGTGTCTCTTAAAGAAAGAGACTCCTTTTATCTAGGATGAGCGAGCCTAGGAATCCTTTGATGCTTTGAAGAAAGCCTTGGTATCGATGCCTCTTTTGAAGCCTTCAGACTACAATAGAGATTACTTGGTTTATATTGACATGTCTGAAGGGACAATTGGTATGGTTTTGGTTTAGGAGGATGAGGAGCTCTGTGAGCACATCATTTACTATCTTAGTCAAAAATTAATTGGCCTTGAACTCAAATATTCTCATGTTGAGAAGCTAGCTTTGGTTGTCGTTCACGCAATTCAACGATTACGACACTATATATTTCTTTGAAAAACTATTGTTGTTTTAGATTTCAATCCATTTCAATACATCCTTACTAGGCATATCATAGATCAAAAATATACTAAATGGATTTTCATCTTACAATAATTTGATCTCGATTTTTCTTCTACGAAATCCAAGAAATCGCTAGATTTTGCAGAGTTAATATTCGACTTCCCTCGGTTAGATGAGGATGTTATTCATGTTTATTCATTTGAATATGAACACATTTTCCTTGTCTCATCATCAGACCCCTGGTATGGAGATATTTTTATCTATCTTCAAACTTTGAAGTACCCTCAACATCTCTCGAGAGACGACCGACGACGTATATGATACCAAGATAAGAACTACCTCATCGTTAGTGACACTCTCTGTCATTGAGGAGTAGACAATATCTTGTGTTGTTTCTTAACTCACGAAGAAGTTTAATTTATTCTTAATGACTGCCATAGTGGGGCTTGTGGTGGTCATCTATCTGGGCATGCGACGACCCAGAAAAATTTGCGAGTTAGTTATTTTTGGCCGTCTTTTTTTAAAGATTATTTCGAAGCGGTTAAGAGGTTTCACCCCTGCCAGGTGTTTACTTGGAAGATGTGCTCACATACAACCCCTCTCCACCCAGTCATTACCATCAGTCCCTTCACCAAATGGGGGGTGGATTTTGTTGATTGCAACGCAACTTCGATTGGGGGGCATCAACACATTGTCGTGGTCATACACTACTTTACTAAGTGGGTCGAGTCCATGCCTACAGTTAAATATGATGGTAATATTGTTGCAAACTTCATGTTCAATCAAATTATAGCCATTTTTGGAATCCCAAGTGATATTGTCACTAATCATGGCAGTCACTTTCAGAATGAAAATATGAAAGAATTAGCATCGAAACTGGGGTTTAAACATGGTCATTCTTCCCCTTACTACCCCTGGGAAAATGGACAAGTAGAGGATGTGAACAAGTCTCTCAAGACCATTTTGCAGAAAACTGCCAGCCAGAGCAAATTTGACTGTCATATCATGCTTTATCCAACACTTTGGGCATACCGAACCTCAGTTAAGACTTCCACTGATTTTTCTCCTTTCCAGTTAGTGCATAGTGTGGAGTCAATCCTACCTATTGAATGCAAAATCATTTCTCTTAGATTGGCAGTTACACTCTTACCTGACACTTCCGATCTCGAAGAACGCCTCATAAACCTAGAGAGTCTAAACGAGAAACGTCGAGATGCCTCCATGGCTATCGAAGTGAATAAACGACGTGTCAAGGTCCAATATGATAAGTTTTTCTATCCTCGATAGTAAACTATGGGTGACTTGGTCCTTTTGTGTGACCAAGCCAAAGAACCACTGGGGCCAGGAAAGTTCAAATCCATGTGGAACGGTCCCTATATCGTGCGACGTGTCTTAGAAAAAGGAGCTTATGAATTAGAAGATTATTATGGGAATATGTTGGTTGAACCCAGGAATGGGATCTACTTGAAAATATACTACGCTTGAGCCCCAAGATTGGGCATAATTAGTGTATATATCTTTCCCCCTTTTTCATCTTCAACTTGCTTATCGATTTTTCCCTTGGTTGGCAAATGTCAATGGAGTCTTCAATCTACCTAGGATTCATAGACGGGGCCATTCATCATACACGGAACTTGGCTTCCGCCGCTTGGGTTGTTTACTCACCCGAGGGTCTACTGGTGTCTTCAGGTGGCATTTTCCTAGAGCCATCAACGAATATAGCATCGTTATAGAACTTTTACGTGATGGCATTTCACATGGTATTCTCTCTTTAGAAGTTCACCTGGACTCCCAATTAGTAGTATGTTAGCTGAACGATAGTTACCATGTGTGAGACCCTACTCTACTCCGACGATTCTTACGGGTATGATTTTTGGAATGACATTTTGATTTTACTATTTATCATCACATACTTAGAAGTTCTAATTATGTATCTGATGCATATGCTAATTTTTTTTTAGATTGGCATTTGTCAGATAACTAAAGCAAAGAAAACACTTTCATCAATGTACACATTGTAATATAAGTAAAGTCGAAGACCACTGTTTTTATATATATTTCATCTCTCCAAAATATGATGTTATAGTACAAAATTGGGGCTCACACCCTCAAAACAGATATACGTCCGATCAATACAATAATCACGACATCAACGCCTGTGGCACCAGATGTGTGTCATGATAGCATACTATGGAATTTGAGAGACGTCGGAAAATTCATAACCAAGCATGGGGCACGCCTACCACCATCCGCTGCATCGCCTCCAGCATATCCTCTACCTAAACCATGGGAATTATTTGCGTCAAATGAGATAGGTTTCCCTGGACTTTTTGAAGCACTCTATCAACATCCCCTTTTGTTGGCTCATCCCCCTGGTGCCTCTGCTGATGTTGTGGAAGTTCGTCTAGCCTTCATGGACCCACATCTATGTATCATAAATGTTTAATTAGTACTTGACATCATCCAAAAATATTTTTGTTTTCTTCCACAAAAATACAAAAAAAATGAAATATTCAAAAACTTTTGCATACCAATGTCTCTGTAGGAGGAAGCTGGTGGTAACAACATGTCCAGATTTCCTCTGAAGTCAATCCTTACATAAGGATAGTCCTCTAGATCCATCACCTGACAACTCCACCATAATAAAAACTCATCATTGTAGGGTGTTGGTACCCTACCACCCCCTGCTGCCTCATCACCTCGGTCCACCATGCCATAGCCAGATCACGAGATCCATGTGGAACAATATCAACTTTAGGGCCCAAGACTGGAACCTGCTCGAAGAAAAAACTACATAGGATAGACGCGAACCCGAAGTTCCTCTTTATACCATGTTTGTAGTATGTTAGATGGCTCTTCATGTTGGATAGAAGTGAGGAGCACCAGTAGTAAACCACGGGTCACGTGCATGTTGAGTGCAAATTATGTCGTATAAATTCTCAATGATTTAATATCAACCAGGGATGCTCGTAAGCTTGTGATGATGCCAACAAAATATATGCAGGAGTAGGCATCTAACTCTAATCTAAGAAAATTCAATCAAATCCTAACTCTTGCATAAGACTTAGTTGTTGTAGGCATGAAAACACTAGCTCCCATTCAGGAGGTCTTCTCAGAATGTTTCAAATAACCTATCAACAATCAAGATCATCAAGTAAACACTCATGCATTGAAAATAAACACACTTAAAAAGGCTTAGTTGTTGTAGGCATTGAAACACTAGCTCCCATTCAGGAGGTCTTCTCAGAATGTTTCAAATAACCTATCAACAATCAAGATCATCAAGTAAACACTCATGCATTGAAAATAAAGACTTAAAAAGGCTTAGTTGTT
>ML802004.1:208377-232523 GCA_009831015.1 Picea engelmannii
TATATGTGAGCAAGATGCCAATCTAAAATGTGATTAGCTAGAGTATCTGTGATTTGATTTAGACTCCTAGGAACATGAAAATATGTAATATAATCAAAGTTGCGTTCCAAGAGACGTACCCTAAGGAATCGTCAGTGTAAAGTCGGATCGTGGACTCGGTATATTCTGTTTAGCTGCGAGACAACCAGTTGAGCGTCTAGATAGACCCGAAGACAAGAGATACCCAATGACAAAGCGTCACGAAGCAACTCAATAACTACACTATACTCAGTAACATTATTTGTGGTGTCGCCTAAGCATATCCCTCTGGAAGATAACAACTGACCCTGTGGTGTAAAGATTACCCAAGCTGAGGAGGAAAGCCTCCGCATGTGTCGACTAGCACCGTCTGCATACCCAATGAACACCTTGGACTCACTTGACATCTGCCATAGTGACGAAAGATAACATCAATGACACGTCCATAACATGGTTTTTCCCAAAAGAAATGTAAAAAGTAATAGCACAATGACTATACATATGTTACAAAAAGTTACCCACAGTGACCATGCTATGAGTAGTACTTCTTGAGGTAGAGCCCATTTCTAGGCTCCGCCAAAGCATTCCCTTCAAAATCGACCAGATGATAAGCATCATTTTTTAAAAACTCTTTAATAATGAAGGGTCCGAACCACATGGGTTTAAACTTGGCTGCCCCCAGGGGGTCCTTATCTTGGTCGTAAACCAGGACAAGGTCACCCTCAGAAAAAATCCGAGGACGAACGAACCTATCATATTCACACTTGACCTTATGTTTATGAGCCTCGTTGGCCAGGGCCGCATCACGACGTTGTTCATCAAGCTGCTCAAGGTGTACTAACCGTTCTTCAAGTGGAGAAGTGTCTGGCAATAACTATACTGCCAATTTCAGAGATGGAATTTGACATTCGATGGGCAAGACTGCTTCCAACCTGTAAATGAGCTGGAAAGGTGAGAAACTGGTTGCAGTCTTAACTAATGTTCGGTAAGCCCATAATGCCGAGTATAACATCAAATGCCATTTTGACTTGGCTGAGTTGATGGTTCGTTGTAGCATTGTCTTAAGCGTTTTGTTAACATCTTCCACCTGCCCATTGGCTTGGGGGTAGTAAGGTGATGAATGTTCTTGCCGTAACCCAAGATTTGATGTTAACTCGGACACCATTTGATTCTGAAAGTGACTGCCATGGTCAGTGACAATCTCTCTCGGGACACCGAACCATGCTATAATCTGGTTAAATAAGAAGAGAGTTGCAGTCTCTCCATCATCTTTAAACGTTGGCATAGCTTCGACCCACTTAGTGAAGTAGTAGACAGCGATGATGATATAGCGGTGCCCCCTTGCTAACGGGGGGTTGCATGTAGTGTAATCAATCCCCCACTTCGTGAAGGGACCAACTGTGATGACAGGAAACATGGGAGCAGGATGTGCCCTCATCTTCCGTGAGAAGATTTGGCACGGATGGCACTTCTTGACTTACTCGATACAATATTTGATAAGTGTGGGCCAGAAGTAACCTGCTCGTAAAATCTTTTGGGCTGTTGCGAACCCAGATATGTGACCGCCACAAGCTCCTATATGACAATCATTGAGCACTATGACAGCCTCCTCGTGAGTGAGACACTGACGCAAGACGCAGTTTACACCTGTTCAATACAACGTATCATTGAGTATGAGATAGTTCTTAGCTTGATGGCGTATCCGTCGACGCTCATCACGAGAAACAGAGGTGGGGCACTTCAAAGTCTAGAGATAGATCAATATATCACCGTACCAAGGGTCTAAAGATTCAATCAAAAACATATCTCCCTGGATAGGCGATTCCTCAGGCACAACGTCACCTAACTCAACCGGAAGCTCCGAGATAAGTTCTGCGAAGACCAGTGACTTCTTGGACTTTGCTGAAACGAAGTCTAAGTCAAATTCTTGGAGGATGAACATCCATCTACTGATTTTTCCATCGATAACGCGTCATGTCAACATATACTGGAATGGATTCACGACAGCGACGACGGTGGTCTTGCGAAACAGAACATAGTGACGGAACCGTTGAACAGCATGCACTGCTGCCAACGCAAGTTTCTCGAGATGGGTATAATTAAGTTCCGATCCTATGAGGCCTCGGCTCAAGTAATAGATCACGTATTCAGCAAACGAATCATCTTCCTGAACTAAAACCATGCCTATGGTTGACTCTGCGGCAACCAGATATAATAGGAAATCCTTGTTATCATTCGGTGGCTGTAGCAAAGGTGCGGTTGTAAGAGTGTGTTTCAATGCGTCGAAAGAGCATTGCGTGGCTTCGTCCCAGAAAAAGGGAACATCTTTCTTCAATAAATGCATGAAGCCCTTGGTGATTTCGGCATAGTTGGCGATGAAGTGTCGTAAGAAGTTCGCCTTGCCTTGAAGACTCTGAAGTTGTAAAATTGTGCGTGGGGGGGGCAACTGGACTATTGCCTCCACCTTAAGAGGATCCACCATGATCCCTGTTGTTGAAATGATGAAACCTAACAAACATCTGGACGTGACGCAAAAGCTGCACTTATTGGGATTCAAGTGAATTCTGAAGTAGCGACAACGTTCGAAGATTAGTTGGAGGTGCATAGGATGATCCTTTCGCTTGCGAGAGCGTGATGCTAAATCATCTAGATAGGCCTCGACTATATGTTTGAGGTCATGAAACGCAAAAGACATGGCCCGCTGGAAAGTGGCTCCAGCATTTTTGAGGCCAAAAGGCATCTTACGATAAGCGAATGTACCCCACGGACAAATGAATGTCGTTTTGTGTTGGTCCTCGGGTTTGATTTGGATTTGGTTATAGCCCGAAAAACCATCCATGAACGAAAAGGCTTCACAACCAGCGCACTCATCAATGATCTAGTCGATGAATGGGGTTGGATAATTATCTTTTGGACATGCCTTGTTCAAATCACGGAAATTGGTACATACGTAAATCGTGCCTTGTTTTTTATCGACCGGCATGGGGTTTGACACCCATTGAGTCAAATGGATAGGGTAAATGAACCCTACCTTAAGCAATTTCTCAACCTCAGCCTTGATGGTTGCTTCTTTCCTAGGATTAACTAGACGAAGTTTTTGTCGAACAGGCTTAGCATCAGGGTACGTTGTGATTTTGTGTTCAACTATCTTTGGATCGATGCCTGGAATTTCCTCATAAGACCAGGAAAAAACGTTGCGGAATTCCTTGAAAAGATCCGTGTAAATCTGAATCTCTTCGGGGGAGAAATCCACTCTGACGAAGACATTCTCCATGACGCCAAGGTTTCGGGAGATATCGATAGGTATAGTTTCAGCGATAGTCGCCATATTCCCCTCAGCGTAAATTTCCTGTGTAGCTAAAAGGTTAATAGGACACGGCTCATCTCCCGTCATGGTGGTACTGAATTCTCCTACCTCAATTCAGTGTAACGCTGGGAGGAAATATGATCTGTGATGAAGATCGTCCCAAGGTTTGTCCGGACTAGTCATTGCTTTGATTACAGCTTTGTCAGAAGGCAAGACTAAGTCTAACGAATTGGTAGTAGAAAGAGAACCTTGAGCCCAGGTAGGCTCTGGAAATGGATCCAACTCTTGTGCAGGGGTCAGATCAGGAGTAGCGGAAGCTTGCTGGACTAATGAGTACGCTACTTCAGCAGCCGACAAGGGCATGGACATGTCAGAGTGCCTTGTCTCATCAATCGTGGCTGATGGGGAAGGAAGAATCCACGGATCCTCAAAGTAAGTCGTGCGGAACGACGAAACATGGAAAATCTTAGCCTTGTGGTGAGTCGATATAAACTTGACATCGCTATGAGGAGGTGGGTAATCGAAAGTACCCATCAACGATGGGCACAAACGAACTCCTATGTTAACTACACCAGCTTGAGGATTATCTATCATGGGAACCGTAGATGCCCCCAAGGCTGGGTTAGGTCGAGAGAAGGAAAACTGATCAATGGTCACTATCCGGCCTTCATGTGGAAACAATAAGACTCGAAAAACTGTAGCGACCACCGCTTGCATAGAATAATTCCAACTACGCCCTAACAAGAGATTGTAGTCGATGGGGGCATCGACTACCTCTACTTCGACGCACACGGTCTTTCCCCCTAACTGGACAGGGAAAGAAGGAACGATGCCATGTGGTCAGAAAGAACGACCATCAAACGTAGTAAGGAGAGTAGGTGATGGAGACAACTCGGGCTGACCAATGGCTTTCCAACATGCTAACGACATAACGCAAGTCGAAGCGCCCTCGTCGACCACCGTGCGGTAGATATTCCATGTAAAAGTTTTCGTGGGGTGAGCCACTACTATCTGAAACGCGACGTGGTAAGGTAAACGAGGTTTCAAGTCAGTCGTATCTAACATGATGGTACCCGGGTTGCATGTCTCAGTAGAGCCTAAAGCAGTCAACAAGGCTTTCCTCTGAGCAGGGCAACTTTGGAGGACCTCCAAAGCAGACATAGCGCAAGGGTTTTGTGATAAATCTTCCACCACAGAGTAGTTCTAGGAGGCCCTTGCGTTCAGATTGTGAGAAGCTCTCTTAAACGCACCTTTTGGAATGTGTGTCATCGTTTCTCCCAACGTCTTCTCGATCTATAGAGGAAGAGATGGGATCTCGGCTTCTTTACCCTTCTCAGAGGCACTTGGTTTTCTATAGTCGTGCGTTCTAGTTGTTATTAAAGAATCACTTTTAACCATGTATACGCTCATGGAAGAGGAATTGTTTGCGGGAGGGCAGGTTTCTTGGCTGCCCCCCTCGGCACTTGTAGAGGCTTGAGTTAAATTTTGCCCATGCTGAAAGGGATTAGTCAACACGACTTGTTGTTGCTGTCTGACAAACTTCTGGGCCTCCGCAAGTCAAGGGCATAGATGGGTCGGGTGGTCTTCCGCACATAAGTTGCACGGATACCTCGCCTTCCTCTTTTCCGTGGTGCCCTCGCTAGCATTATCAGTTGGTTTTTTATCCCCCTTATCCTTCTTGCATTGTTTTTTATTCCCTTCAGGCTACTGGTTGGCCTTTGGGTTAGTCGTCTGCATGGAGTATACTTCCGAAGTTTGGGTAGGAGGAGCAGCCAAAGCAGTAGTCTGGCTGGCCGCTGAGTGTTGTATAGATAACTGTTGCAATTGTTTTGTCAATTGCTCAGTGGGCTTGGTTTGTGCCGAACCAACGATACCATCGGCATGTGGTCCGGCTCTCTGTCTGGTTTTATCTAGTATTGACCGTGGTACATCCGGCAGGATGTTGTACAGTAAACCAGACTGAGAATAGATAAGCTCAAACTGTTGAGCCCTCATGATGGCATCTTCCTCGGAGAAAACCCCTGAAGTCGCGACGTCTTTGGATAACTGCGGAACTAAAGACTTAAGGAACCACTCAAGCAGGAATGCTGGTGGGATGGGTACCTTGATAAGACTCTTTCGGCGTCGCCACTCTCGAATATGATCCGAGATATGGTCCACTGTCGTCTGCTCAAAATTGGCTAGCAACTCTGTGCCAGCGTCGTATTTCACAGGTAACTGGAAATGGTTAAGGAAGGCCATCACCAGTTCGCCAAAAGAAGAGTATCGTGAACGATCAAGCTCTATGTACCATTTCCCGACACTCCCAATAAGAGTGCGTTGAAACAATCGCAACTGGACGGAGTCATCTTTCAGTGAGTTAGATGAACACCAAAGGTGGAAAGTAGTCATGTGATCACCTAGATCTTCATTAGGCTTGGCCTCGAACTTTGGAATGTCCGAAGGAAACTTTGTTGGCATAGGAGGCCAACGTGGATTGTGACAGATAGGATCGTTTAACAATCGTGTCAAATCTGGCAAGTGTAACGTCGCCAGGAATGGTAATTTAGGTTGCTGCTGAGAGCCTGGGAAAAAGGGTCCTAGGGTTTGACTGGCACCAGGTTGCCATGAAAAGTTTGGTTTTTGGCCTAGATTCTCATAGAAACCATTGCCCTGACTAGCGTAAGGGTTTTGCATTTGTGGAGACATCATTGGTTGATTCCCCATAAAGGACATAGGATGTTGGGAATTCATCGTGTTTGACGGACTTTGGGAAGGATTACCCCATGCCAGTCCTGTTGGGAGAGGCATAGCAGTCTGTCCGGGGTTCCATTGACTGTGGAAAGAATTACCCCAAAATGACATTCCAGCGGAGGGAACGGATCCTTGTCCTGAGTTCCAAGGTCCTGGTATATGTGCCCTCGACGCAGGAATAGTACCATGCGCCGGAGTAGACTGTCCAAATATGGGAGTGCCCCCATACGGGAAAGCAGTGGGTGTGAAAGTGTTGTTACCAAATGTCTCGTTCCAAAAAAACGGTGAGGAACCTACCGGTTGAGTTTGTGCAGGTGTTCCTTGACTCCCAGCTCCAAATGAACTATTGTGTGTGGGTTGCCCGACGGTCTGCTGATGCAGACCACCAAGCGAAGGGGACGAAGGAGGAATATGTCCTCTAGTGTGAGGAAAAGCGTTGAAAGGGACAGGAATTCCCCCAAGTTGACCTTGCAGAGGAGCGTTAGAGCTCCCTGCCCCCAGACCCAAAGTCTGTAAAGTGGAGTGAGTGAGTACATGACTTTTTCCTGAACTAGGCATACTGTATGAAAACGGAGATCCTGTCGCACTAGTTGTGAAGGGATTTGTGGCTGCCACAATAGATGGGGTCGGTCCACTTTGCGACGTAGTTGCGGCTGGAGCCATGGTGGGCTGGACTGATGGCGGCAAGTTAGGAGATGCTTCTCCTGTGGTATCAACGGTGGTGGGAATGGATGAACTCCCAGAGGAAGTAACAACATTTGTTGCCATAGCTGTGTGAGGCACTGACAGGAATTCGGTAAATTGGACTGGTACAATAACCAATGTCTAGATATTAGTGTTTGGGGTTTCAACCGATCCAAGATTGGGGATTGATTCCCCCAGGGTTTGTTCGGGCTCAATGGTTAGAAACCCTGTTGCTTCGAAAGACCCTTGTTGGTCTAGCTTCCGCCTCAATGGTGGTGGGGGTGGCTCCAGTATCACCGGCGGCAGGCCCAGAAGCCTTCGTGACCGGCAGAGCTCTGAATCCTCCACTATGTGAGAAGATTCTTGACACGCTAAGGTATTCTACATGAACAAACAGTAACACACACTAAAAGAAAGCCCCTATGAGATAAGACAAGCAAACACTAACTATTTTGAAGAACAGTTACAACAACCAACACTAGAGCAAATTACCGGTGCAAGTGCAACTCGAATACGGAAGCACCCTCCGGGTATACTCTGCAAAGCGTGGCTCGATGCCTGTCCTAGGTACTGCGGTATACCCCCGCAGTCACCCATGTATGTCCCTAGAAAAGATTGGCAACTAGTTTGCCAGCACGTGAACAGTCACCAGGAGGGTACAGTCGATAGTCGGGTAGACCACAATGAGCAGGGTATCAAGCCCGAAACCTGTCAAGGGTATTGAGAGAAAATGGTCCGGAAGAAAACTGAGGACCTCAAACAGATTCGAGACCCACGAAGCCCCGTGGCAAATGCAAACGATAGAATCCCTCAACAAATCCTTGATATGTGTTCTCCACTACGCTCGGTCCAGCTTTGGAGGGGTTATCTCCGCTACCTTTCCTTACGCAACCTCGTGTTTAGCCCCTGTGTTAGAGGGGGGTCCCGGATAACTTTCCGTAACTGGACTTCTACACTCCTTATGACAGACTCCAATGTTTGGTTTGAGTGGCCTTGGAGAATTTACTCTCCAACCTATTCCAAGGCCCTAGTCCTGAGCTAGTGAATGAACCCTACAAACAAAAAGTCTGATAGTTTTTAATTAGCATTTCTTTTAATGGGCTTTTTTACGTCACAGGTATTAAGGTGAAACTGATGATGTGTAAAGACTCAAAGCAAAAATGAATAAGAAATGCTTGGAAACAAAAACTTTTACAAAAATGCAAAAACCAGCAACTTTTCAACAAGAAAGACTTCTTTTTCTTTTTGACTTTTCTAAGATTTCATGCAGAAAAACATAAAGGAATTTCACTCAATATATGAGATACTTATGCGCTAAATGCACTGCAAAAAACTTATGAAAAAGACTTCTTCCTAGCTACTGATGCAACAACACAATCTTCAAACAAAGAAGAAAATGGAAAAGTGAATTTTTTTTATTTAATTGCAAAACTGAAGCAATAAAGGGAAAATGCCGACAAGCACAAAACCAAGAAAAATAAATAAAATTCTGGCTTAAAGCGCAGACCACAAAGAACCAGAGCAAAGATGCACAAAAGCAATTAGGAAAGCACCGATTCTAACACTTTTCTAAAAACCATGAAACAATTTTTTTTTTTTTTTGTCTTTTCTATCAAAACATCAACTAAGTAAAACACAAGCTAAGGATATGAGACCCTAACTTACTGACCGTGCACCCTAGACTCAAAACCCTGAAAGGAACACTTCTCACCACAGGAGGGGATGACTGCCCCACCCAAGCTAAAAAGAAACCAGACAAGCCCGCGACTGTCACTGAAATAGCACGCGTGCAAACGCGTGCTGAGATACAACAGCGCGCGGGTACCCGCGGGCTAAACTTGAACAAGTCGCGGGTCTGTATAAAGGCTAAGATAAAACAAAACACAGGCAGCCCAGATCTGAAAAAGGCCTCTGGTATTGACAACCAGGGTCTCTTAAAGGCTTGGATGCTTCTTCTTTAACAAAAAAGGAAAATAAATGCAAAATCAAACATAATAAAGCAGACTGAAAACAAGACAGTGAACCAGCAAGACCCAGACAGGATCCAGAAAGCCCCCTGAGAAGGTAAACTTCTGACAGGGAAGAGGAGACTGCCTCTCAAGATCTCTGAGCCCTACACTCTACTGAAACCACTACAGAAAGCGTTCAAACATGGGCTGTAGAAGGTTAGGGCACGGGTTACATGCGTGCAGGCCTTCTACAGGCCGCGTGTACCTCTATGTGTCCTGATAATAAATGTCAAGCAACAGTCAAGGAAAAAACTGGTATTAAGAACCAGGTTCCCTGCTAGCTCTGACCTAACAGAAAACAAAACAAACAAAGAAACAAAGAATCTACTCCTTTAAACTACCCAAAAACCTCACTGAAATCCGGAAACCCTAAGAGTAATTTCCCTAGTGGAGTCACCAATTTTGTTGTTGGGAAATAATACCCTACGGACTAACAAGCTAGGGCTGAACTTGTACGCAGATCATGACCTTAAAGAAAACACTTTTAACCTATCACCCCAATACTCAAACCCCTTTTTCATACACAAGCATGGAAGAGATCTACTAACCTTTTTCTATCGACGTTTGACGTAGATCCTCCGTTGCACTTTATCCGCTTGCTCTCACTGCTCCTTCCAAAGACAATCCTGCAATCAAGACAAAACACTTTGCATGCATGCTATTCTTCTACCTAAGTGTTAGAGATTACGCATAAATCAAATAAAATATATATCACTCGCATATTGGGACGGGAGAAGTATTCTTTTATTAATCTCAAGATGAATCAACTTACAATAAGTGTAGAGACCGGCCACCGTTCCTCGATCCTGATCCTGGGCTCCTCCTCTTCTTTGTCCTCCAACTGCTTTGCTTGAATTCTCCTTAAGCTTGAGGAAAGGCTAAAGGGTTGGGACAAATGGATTCGGCAATTGGGCAGAGTTTCTTTGCTATCTTTTTCCTCCTCCAAATAGTACCCCTACCCCTTGTTTTATAGGCTAGAAGGAGCTAGGGTTTTGGACGAACTCTCGGCCATGCATGGCTGGGAGTTCCAGTTAACTGACCCAAAGCTTTTTGTCCCATCGGCAACTTTCCTGTTTTTGTGCTTTGTTAGGTAAACGCGGGCTGTAGTAGGCCAGCCCGCATTCCAACGCGTGCAGTAGTGGGTTAGGGCACGTTTTACTTGATTTAAGAGGATTTCAAGAGTTTATTCAGCCTGGCTTTGGCAAGGTCTAGATATGAATAGGCCTGATGCCAGGTAAGCATGTGTGGTGCAATTTAGGGTTATAACACCACCTCACCTTGTCGGGACAATCCTGTCAAAAGTATATGTCCTCAACTTCAATCCTCAATGGTTTCCCATCAAGGTTGAAGGTTTTCGTATCTGGATCCCACCAGTTCACTAACATCTGGAGCAGTCTCACTTGAGTCCTGCTACCTTTGAGAGCCAAAAAATTATACAACCCACATATTCTTAATGCCATTTGGGCCCCTGGATATCTCTCCACTGCAACATCCACCTCTTCATGCTCTCTTTCTCTCCACTCTAGCACGATCATGAAAGATTAAAATCATTTTTTGAGTCAGTAACATTTTTAAAAACCAAATCTACGGACTTGTACTCGAGCTGCAGATTACACAGTCACGTATAGGGTTACATATACACTGGTTTTTTTTCAAATAATTGAGTATAGGGTTGCGTGTACGTGACCCGATGATCTACAACCTGCGTATACCCTAGTTTTTAAGTTGTGCTTTGAAATACTCAAAAAAGGAGACATAATTGCAATTACTAATACACTAGAAATAAAGAGAGGATAAAGATGACTTACTTGATACAGACGGTTGTCGATTCCATCACTCGTGGCTCCCAAAATCTGTAGTTGAAATTCGGGGGCAATTTTGTCCAAAATGCACTATTTGGGTAAAAAATACAAATGGTATAGTAAAATTGGCTATTTTCACTATTTATAGAAAAAATTTACCCACTTTGCATAGTTTTTTCTAATATTTTGTCCTAGTGGACTAATACGACAGTGGATGGAGTTGGTTTTGGTGGTTTTATCCAGGTATTCTTGCGGTTTATAGCGCCATGTCACTGGTTCGTAACTTTGGATGTGTATTTTTGTTGATCAACATATAAGATAGGCCATCAATCCATTGTGCACATTTGCATCATCCTATGACTACAATTCATATTCCTTAGGTACGAACCCATTTAGTAGTGACACAGAACCTTCTTTCTGCAACTAGAAGTGTCGTTATTGAATGGTAGAGACTTACCAAACATGGGTGTCCTAGTTAGAACCTCTGCACCATTCAGTGCCCATGCAGATATTTTTGTCCGTAGGACCGAGAGTCCCTTATTGATAATATATTACTTTGCATTTGAACCTCATTTCTTACTCATAAGCATGCTAACCTATACCTAGAGGAACTCCCAACGAGTCTGGTTTAAGCTATTTTCCGACTCTCTCAAAAAGAGAAAAGATGACCGAGTGAACTTGTCTCTCTTACACTCATAAATTGGATTTGAAAGAACATCTATTTGGTGTAAGTTTTCCCCTTTTTCAAACCAAGTAGACTAAATTTATGAAAAATGACATTTTTGGGTGTTAAGTTGTAATTGCATCTCATTCTCTTTCTTGCAATATTGATCCTATTATCATTTCTCTCTTTCGCATTATAAGACTATCACCTCAATAGTTTGCATCATCAGCCAAGTAGAGCCTTGTTTATATCCTTTGCAGCTTGACACCCTATACCCCAAGATGAAACATTCCCCTGAGTGTTCATATACTGCATGCACCTCCTTGCATTGAGCATAGGTATGTTTCACTGTTGGAACTAGTTTCTTACTAGTGACACTCGTTTCCTCCTATGTATCATAGCATTCATTTGACTATGAAAAAACAAAATAAAATGGGCGGGAAAAAAATATTATCTTATATTGTCAGCATTCGTGTCACCTTTGAACATAGCACAAATTTTTGAGTCCACTTGTCATCAAAATTTTGGGTTTATCATGACCTTAGGAAGATGATCTCTTTACTTCGAGTTTACTCCCCCAACTAGTTTCTCTTCCAGTCCCTATGGAGAGTTTGATTGGTGCTTCCTACATCACAAAGTTTCATCATTGAGTCTATGATGTCGAATTCTTCCATATGTCTCATGCTCTTGTTCAAAGGATGTCTATCAGCCCATGTCGACCATTCCTCAGAACTCTTGACTTTGCATGTCAGCCATACACTCAGTGTGTCTCAGATTTACATGAATTTGTAGTCCTATCGTGCACCCTGATCCTACTTTCATCATTGGTAGGTAACCTTTAACCCAACAATTGACATTTCATCATTAGACCCTGACTGGGAGGTTTCCCTTGTGTTCGACGGAAAGAAATTTATTCACACATTGGGATTTGTGCAGTGTCTTGGATTCCATTAGCCTTATTGGTGGTTTCATTTCCTTTTTCAACAGTTTTCCTTATTGGATACTATTCAGAGGGACTTTTTCATGTACCACTTGCATATGGCGCATGCAAAAGACGCACAGGGTCGTTGGTTCATGAACATGTTCTTCGTCAAAATTCCTCCAAATCATCAAGCTCCTGCTTTGTACCTTGTGCTGAATGATGAGAGATTCCTTAATGCTATCCTTTTAGCGGGTCTCCTTTGATCGAATTCAGTCCATATATTCTAGAAACGAGACCTAGAGTCCTATGAGTACCTAGAGTCTTGCAGTCATTAGTGGCAGGTTCTCTCTCCATTGATAGTTGGGAATACATTGATGTCTCATGATCGATGGATTATTCAAGTGTTCGACCTCAACACCTTTTTTCACACTTGTAAGAATGTACTCGGTGCCTTAATACCTACTTTCATTATCGGTAGGTTCTTTTTCATTTGTTAACGGTATACCTTAATGACCGGTAATCAAATGAAGTCTCATTGTGTTCGACCTCATCTCCTTTATTTACATGATGTGGGCTTGCAGATTTTGTGGATCGTGTAGAAGAATTGAAGACATCGGTTCATAGTCGCAACTTTCCTGAGTTGTTGCTATATTTCATTGGACCAGTACCTATGTGACTTCAGTGATCATGGGATATCAGATTATACTCCATTGTATACAGATATCTTTAGATTGATTTTGAGACTGGCTTTACTGGGCCTTGTTCATGACTATGACATTCTATGGCATGTAGCCACCTTTGTATTAACTATTCATGGCCATGAACAACTGTTTGGTATATTTTCACATGGATCTGCAGTGTAATTCAAATTGGCAGCCATGTGCGCAAAGTCAACATAGATTGTAATATTCTCATGAGCAGCTAGTTCTTCCATATGGGTCTCCATTACTCCACTTATTGGTATTATAATGTATTTTGGATATCGCAGATACTCCTCTAACCTCGCACATTAGGGGGTATCTATTATATCAATATTTTCCTCAACCTATGTAAATTTGCTCAGAAGTCCTTTTCCATTTCCCTGTGCAGACTTGAAGTCCCTTTTTGCAGTTTCCAGAGATAAAAATAATTTTTTTCCACATATACACACCCTAAATATTATACAACATGTGTATACGCAGTTTACACCATTACATCCCGCGTACATCGGGTTTTGTGCCCAAAATAAAAAAAATGGTGTCGGGTTTCCATGTCACATCACGAGATCCATGATCCTTGACCTTCCATATACTGAAAACATTTCGACTCAACCCTTCAATTCCATTTGAAGGCTATAAATAGGTCATATCCAAGATGTGGAAAAGAGGAGAAGAATTCAACTTTGAGAGAAAAGTTACTCTGGAGAAATTACTCACTTCATATTGAGTCTGCATTCCTTTTTTCTTTTAAGTCTGAACACATTGTTCAACGCCCAAGCTCTTCCCTACTTGATGGAGAACCTCACTGTCTCTCTTATATGAGCTTGCCTTTGGTGGAGGATTGAAGTGGTGGAGACCCAGTTGGAAGAGACTTAGTTTCTCGGTTCCGAACTTGCCGACACAGAAGTTTTCATTGTGACATCCCCAAAAATATAGTATTTCTGAAATTTAAAATTTGTTGGAAAATTATTTCATTTTTAGTAAATTCGAATTTGGAATATTTTTCCCATTTATGGAAATTTCGAATTTCGAATTTGATAAATTGTAATTAATTATTATGATTGTTGGGCAGAGATCTGATTTGACCCAACTAACTATTTGACTATGACACTTGTATGAAAACATAATATTTTATATTTATTGCAGGAGGACAAATGGAACAGCCATGTGAAAATCAGTTGACCATGACTCCATGAGTGGGGAACATGTTGGAACTACCTATGGGATACCTATGGGATGATTGTTACAAGTGGAAAATTAGATATTTGGCCATTGGCAGCCCCTGAAAATCAAGGATTTAGAAAGATGCGAAAATTCCCAAGAGAGGGAAAAGACCTAGGCAAAAAGGATTGTTTTGATAAATAACATATGTGAGGAGGCAGGACGTTGTCGAGTATGCTGGGAAAATACTATTGGTTTTCTTGTTGTTATGAATACTACTGATTGAGTGCGAGGAAAGAAGAGTATGCTGAAAAAAAATAAGAGAATTACTGTGTACTTGTTGTTATGAACACTGAATATTAAGTGTGAGGCAAGGAGAGAATTGGAGAGAGAAGAAAACATTGTTGAAGAGGAGATTTCAAGTTCGCACTCATGGATTCATGTTCAGGCTAGGGAGTGAATAGGACAAGTTATTTGGTTGTCCTATTCTCAGGTTGGGAGGAGTGTGGTTGTTCCCTTTGTTTTCCCGCGAACTAATTCAGATATGTTCTTCTACTTTCTCCTTTTATAATTATGTCATTGAAAAGATTGAATATGATCATTTAGATTTATGTGGTGAGAGATTGTTTAGAGATTGAATATGTTTACTATCCTAAATGATTATCTTACTATCAATTGTATTATATGGAATTACAGAGTTGTTGTAGATTAATCATGATAGAAATAATCTGGTTCAATTAAATACTATAGCTATATGATCATATTATATTGTCTTCTGTAGGAACAACCTACTTACTACCGAATGTATCAATAGGGATTTCTACAGGTTCTTTGTTGTAGTAATAGAACCAATATATTAATATATGAATTTATCTATAGTGAAAATAGAATCCAAATCTAGACAGTAAGCAGTATTACAAAACTACTGTGTTTTAGTCGTGCCAAGAACAGATTCGTTCTACTTGAAGCAATAAATTAACCATGCAAGTCCCGATAGTACAAGTCCTGGAAATATTCCATGTGTCATGAGATCATCATGAGTCATACGCCTTTAAGTATACAACTTCTGTAGTGAAGTTTCAATTTGTGTGAACCTCAAAAGAAATCTGGAAAGATTTTTTGGAGTATTATATTCCTTTTTATCTGCGAAGATTAAAAATCCCAAATTGGGACGAACGATTGCTATGTTAAGGGTTTCACAAAATATTAAACAACGATACGAATGCAGCTAGGAATATATATACACATACAAATGTTCATTCATCAATTGTTACAGTGGGTGCCAGAGAGTTGCTAGTATACAATTGTAGAAGACCTATGTCTATATGGAATGAGTAAAGGAAAATATTCTAGCATTTATACCAAACCACTGCATAAATAAGAAGATGGCTATATTTACATATATATATATATATATAGGTAACTTGGATATATGTATATATAAATAAAATGTTCCAGATTTAATTACAGAGTCGTATCCACAAGTTAGGTTACACTGATAGTCTTAGAATCATCTTAGTACCTATGACTTAGACTCTGTTAGCACCGAATTTGACAAGAACTTATAAATCAAACATTTGAATGATCGGAAACAAGGTATCAGTCCCAAAAAACATTGAGTGCACTTGAATTGAAACAAAAGAAAAAAGTCGGCCTAAACTATTATAGATTCAAAATAAACATCACCATAGTAAATAGAAGGTTTTTTTTTTTACTTCCTATACTCTTTTATGTGTACCTAGGATCTACGGTGTCAAAAAAAATTACAGTAAGACTATAGGAATGGAAATAAGATTTAATATTTACATTTCAATCATTTCATAAAAATGTTGAGGAAAACAGTCCTAGTATACGAAGGAAAATCACCTCGTAATTTTTTCCATTTAATAAGGCTCGAGATAAGACCTAGCAAGAATCCAACTTAATCTTTGGCCAATTATACAAACATTAAAATTTGACTCTATGGCTCGACTGTGAAGAGAAGCACGGGGATAAAGACTAGCATACAACGAACCAATCTCTATTACAGAGATAGTTCCTTAGTTGAATCCTTCTACCAATAACCGTCTAGGCCTTCTTGGAAGGGGCAAGATGGAACCCGAGTACCTATTATGCGGGTGACAGAAGAAAATCTCCATGTGTGTCCTCGTGTGGTCAAAGCTCCTGTACAGAGTTACGAGAAACGCCATTAATAAGTTGTTCAATGGAAGTGGAGTAAATTAAAAACGAGTAACAGTGGGAAAGGAATAGCCGAAGTAATACTTGACTTTAATTAGAGGAGTTTGATACCCTTCGTCATCGCGTTGAGCTAAGTAACTCTCCAGGATGAAAGGGGAGGAGGATCCCAAGGCCTCTTGATGGTTACCCTCACAAATTACAGGGGTCCCATCATTAGTAATAATAAACAGTAACAAATCAATGAAGACATTACCAGAAGAAAATCAAAACGAATATGCGAGTAATTTTAAATTAAACCAAGAAAGTACAGAAAGGAAATATTCTATCACTGTTCATCGACTTCACCCATGATTAATATTGCTTCTTTTTACTGAATGATGGTTTCCACCCCAAGAAGGATAATAACATAGTCTTCACTGGAAATAAAAAGGGCCTTAAGGGAACTATTCGGGGCATGGACAAAGAGTAACAAGGTAACAAAAGGATGTCGAAAGGCTCGAAGACAACCCCAGCGAAATCTATTTCACGACGTAAGTTTAACCCTGTGGAATTTACGAAGTATGATAGTTATAGTATAATATCCTACAACAAAAAAGGAATTATAATAACCAGAATTGCAGCCCAAGATTTATCCCATTGTACTAAAGGAACCAAGAGTCATCTAATAACCAAATTACAGTGCAAAAATAAACTTATCGGGGTGAATGATAGTATTGTTCCTCTTGGTAATGCCCTTTCCAAATGATAGTGTGCTTTGACAGGAAAATAAAATGCAGAGCCTCTCGGAAGACTTCTCAATGAAACAATACATACGATAAAACCCTAAGAAGGGTATCAACTACTTAATTAATTGTTGAAGGATTCAGAGGACGGATAGCCATGTGATGAGGGCCAAGCTGGAACGTCAAGAGTGAATGAAAGACCAGGTAGTAGCATTGTATTTCGTGCACACCTTTCTACCATTAATGGAAGATTCAGAGAGTTAATTTTCCCTGACAATGGACCACCCCCCTTCACATCAATACTTTGCAAAGTAAATGAATTCCTTCATATTTTTCGACGAGTGGCAATGCGTAAAATCCAACCAGATTGATTTAGTTATAGTATTGTTCAAGAGGAGTTTCGTTGATGCATCACCTCGTTGAGTTCGAAGTTCATTCCGACCTTGTTACCTCAAAATCTGTTAGGTAAAGGGTTGGGGTCTTCACTAATCATGAGGAGTCGTGAAAGGATTCACCTATGTTCGGGATTGATATGTGGAGGCTAAACGTATATCGTTTAAGTCACATATTCCTTCTGAGGAGTATAACTCGACCCCATGCCTATACCCCTATATATATATGTGTGTGTGTGTGTGTGTGTGTGTGTGTGTGTGTGTGTGGAAAAAACTTATTTAGTTTGTTGGAATGAACAAGTTGGATACTATTGCACGTGACCTATAGAAATCTCTTAGGTAAAGGGAGTTAGGATTTTTAAGCCCCAAACCTAATATATGGTATAGGTATTATGGCTATAGATGAGTTGGTTGGGAAGAAAAGGTAAATTTCTAAAATTCTCGGAGATTTAATCTTATAAGTTGTATATCAGGTAAGAGGGAAGGTAGGAAAAATTTGACATACTGTGATAGTTCAGAAATAAATTGCTTCACAGAATATTTATGACGGAATGTAATTTGTTTCCCCATGTATTGATAAACCTATAAAGTGTCATTTGAGATTGTAGACCTCATATTAATAATAAAATAATTTATTTATTTTTTTGATAGTTTTGAGGTATATTACATATGGTATCAGAGAAAAGGTTACAACATTGGGCCTTGAACAGGGCCACATTAAATTCTTGGCATATATTTTTACTTATGCAAAACTAATAAACCTTCATTGTTATAAACATAATTTTTTTTTTGTTTTGTGTTAATCATGGCAGCACAGGATGACGGGGAAATCATAATCGATGGAAATCCTAAACAAAGACTTCCTGAAAATCAGAGACAGAATAGTGATAGAAGCTCACCCATGAAAGTGTTGGAAACAATCATAAATATTATTGTTGAGCTGCAGGTTTTCAAATCCGACAATGAGAAATTGAAGAAAGCACAGCAGGAACAACAAGAGATAAATGAAGTCCTGCTATGCAGTATAGTGACCAAGAAAATCCCAAAGGATGATAACCATGATGAAGAGGTCAGGAAAAGGGCCTCCAAGAATTCTGGGCCTGAAACAAAAAAAGGAGATAGTTCGTCGGAAGGTACACCTTCAGCTGAGGACAAAATGAAAACAAACAGAAAAAGAAAACAAGTAGACCACCTTGAAGGAGAATTTAAAAAGATTAAACCAACTACCTTTGATGGAGAATCCAGGACAGGAGAGGAATCTGAGGCATGGTTGTTGGACATAAAAAAAATACTTCCAGATCTACAACTAATCCAGCAATATGAAGGTCAGAATGGCCATCTATAATTTGAAAGGGAAGGCCAGCATTTGGTGGCAAGGCCTGAAATTGGCCAAGGGCCTAAAGGAGAAATAGTTGGAATGGTCTGAATTTAAGAAGTATTTCAAGAAATAGTACCTTTCTGAAAGCTACTATGTTAGGAAAATGAAATAATTTTACAAGTTACGACTTGGACAGATGACGATGGAGGACCTTATAAATAAATTTATGGAACTACTAAGGTTCGTACCGTACATCCGGGAGGATAAGGTAAAAATCCATCGATTCTTAAGCTGTTTACCACAGTTCTACAGGGACAGAATTGAGTTTGACAACACCAAATCCTTGAGTGAAGTATTCAGGAAAGCATGAATGTGCTACGACCAGTATAAACAATAGGCAGATTTTTCCAAAGCCTGGAAGGATAAGAAACAAGATTGAATGAACCAGCGGAAGAAGGGATACCATCTAGATCCTTATTGGAATGCAACAAAAATATTTCCAAGAAAAGATTTTCACTCCAACCATCCAAATATGCAAGGCAGCCGTAAACCGGTAAATCTAGGAACAAAGAAGTTTGGGTATAGCCCCCGCAAACCATTAAAGTGTTGGGAATATGGAGAACCTCATCTAAGGAGGAATTGTCCACATTTAATTTCAGTAAACATAACTGTTGTTCATAATTTGCAGGAATCCTCGACAGTGGGTGACGTGGACAGAAGCCTGCATCAGATAAATGCAGCCATAGATGGCCGGCAAGCTGACCACCAGTCCTCTGTGGTAGAAATTGAAGGTAAAATCAATAACACTTGAATTTATGTTTTAATTGACCTTGGAGCTACGTTAAGTTATATTACTCCTGGTGTAGTAGAGTCAAATAAACTTAAGAAACTGAAGCATGAAAAATCATAGCTGGTAAAAATAGCAACAGGAACTAAAAGGAAAGTAGTTGACTTTATTTCTAATTTTGAATTTAGCTTATATGGTCAAAACATAAGAACAAATATGAACATCCTACCACTAGGATCTTATTATATGATTGTCGGAATGGATTGGTTGGAAAAGCACAAAGCAGTACTAGATTGTTATACAAAGACACTTAACTATAAAGATGATTATGGCACTACTAGAACAACCCAAGGTATACCAAAACCTGTATCAGTTAGACAAGTTTCAACGATGCAATTCAAGAAATGTATGAGAAATGGATGTCAAGTTTATGCCATCCAAGTAACGAATCTATTAGAAAAAGATAAGACAAAGTTAGAAGACTCTGTTGTCCTACGTGAATTCAGAGACATGTTTGTGGATGAGATACCAGAATTACTTCCTAGAAGGGAAATAGACTTCTCCATATACCTACTACCTGGTTCAGCCCCAATCTCAAAAGCACCTTATCGAATGAGTTTACCAGAATTGATAGAATTAAAAATACTATTACAGGAATTGTTGGACAAAGAGTATATCAGACCGAGTGTTTCACCATGGGGGGCACCAGTCCTCTTTGTGAAAAGGAAATACGGTACTCTAAGACTTTGTATCGATTATAGACAATTAAATAAAATGAATATTAAGAACAAGTACCCCTTACCTAGGATAAATGACTTGTTTGATCAAGTAGGTGGGGCCAAAATCTGTTTGAAATTGGATTTTCGATCCGGTTACCATCAAGTTAGGATAAATGATGAAGATATAAGAAAAAAAACTTTTTGAACAAGATATGGACACTACGAATTCGTAGTCATACCTTTCGAACTCACTAATGCACCAACCACATTTATGTGCCTGATGAACAGTATTTTCAGCCAATACTTAGACAAGTCTGTACTAGTATTTATCAACGATATTCTGGTATATTCTAAAACAGAGGAAGAACATGAAGAACACTTAAAAATAGTTTTGCAAATGTTGAGGAAACACAAACTGTACGCCAAATTTGATAAGGTGTGACTTTTATCAAAAGAAAATACAATATCTAGGACATGTAATTTTAGCAGAAGGCATTGTCGTAGACCCTGAGAAAATAAAAGACATCATGGAATGGTCGGTACTTAAGGATGTAGTGGATATCTGGTCATTCATGGGAATCACTGGATATTATCGCAGATTTATAGAGGGTTTTTCCAAGATAGCCTACCCTATCACGTCATTACAAAAGAAAGGGACCAAGTTAAACTGGTCATAGAAGTGTCAAGACAGTTTTAACAAGCTAAAGGAATTATTGACAATTGCACCCATATTGAAGGTAGAAAACCCAGATAAAGACTTTACCGTATGTGTTGATGCAAGTAAAGAAGGACTAGGTGGTGTCCTAACTCAGGAAGGACACGTGATTTGTTATGAGTCCCAAAAATTAAAAGAACATGAGCGAAATTACATCACTCATGACTTAGAATTGGAAGCAGTAATACATGCCTTAAAAATGTGGTGACACTACATAATGGGAAAAAAATTTCTACTATTGACGGATAATAGAGGCGTGAAATATTTGTTTAGCCAACCAGATCTTAATGCAAGGCAAGCAAGATGGCTAGCCTTCTTGAGTGAATTCGACTTTGAGGTTAGACATATCAAGGGTAAGGAAAATAATGTAGCAGATGCTTTAAGCAGAAGAGTCCATGGGTTATTTGAGATAAATATCAGCAGGGCAGAAAGTGATCTGGAACAAAGAATAAGGACGACAGGTATTAACGAAAAAAATTACACTAATATAATGGCAGAATTACAAAACAATAACGCAAACTCAGATAAACCAGATCTAAGTATCGACAAGAAGGGACTATTACGATTTAAAAATAGACTTTACATACTAGATTCAACAGAGTTAAAGTTAATAGTATTGAACGAAGTGCATAAGAAACCGTATTCTGGCCATCCAGAATACCAGAAAACGATAACAACACTTAGAAAACTATTTTACTGGCCTAATATGAAGGGAAAGATAGCAGAATACTTGGCTAGGTGCCAATATTTTCAGCAGGTTAAGGTCGAACACCAACATCCAACCGGCCTATTACAACCATTACCAGTGCCAGAATGGAAATGGGAGACCATATCGCTGAAATTTATAATAGGTTTGCCTAAAAATCAGAAACAAAATGATTCTATTATGGTCATAATCGACAAACTCAGTAAGTATGCACGCTTTATTCCTGCAAAGTCTACTTTTAAATCTATAAATGTTGTTGAAATATTTATGAAATAAATTTTTAGACTACATGGTATTCCTAAAATGGTGATTTCAGATAGAGACGTAAAATTCACATCCGCTTTTTGGAAGGAATTGTTTGCAGGGATAAATACTAATTTGAATTTCAGTACGATTTATCACCCACAAACAGATGGACAGACCGAAAGGAAAAACCAAATTGTAGAGGATATGCTCCGCATGTACGTAAGAACAAAACCAAACAAGTGGGAAGACTATCTACACTTGGTAGAATTTGCATATAACAATGGGTACCAAACTTCGGCTAAGTTAAGACCTTTCGAGGTATTGTATGGTAGGAAGTGTACGAATCTGATTAGCTGGGATAACCCAGTTGATAGACTCATGGTTGGACCAAAGATGCTCCAAGAAATCGAGAATATGGTAAGGAAGGTACAACAGAACTTAAAGGAAGCATAAGACATACATAAGAGCTATGCAGATCATAAAAGAAGACACTTGGAATTTCAAGTGGGAGACCATGTTTATTTGAAGGTCAAAGCCCAGAAAATTTCACTGAAGTTAGGAAACTGTGCCAAGATGGCACCCAGGTTTTGTGGGCCCTTTGAGATACTAGATCGAATTGGACCCGTAGCATACCAACTTGCACTTCTAGCTAATCTAATAATTCATAATGCATTTCATGTTTCTTTGTTGAAAAAGTATGTTCATGACCCTACTCATATGATTGATTGGAACTTGGTGTAGGTGGAACCCCTGCATATTCTGGATCGGAGAGAAATAGCACTTCAGAACAAAGTCATCGCTCAGGTAAAGGTGCAATGGAAGCACTTTAGTACTGAGGAGGCCACTTGGGAGTTGGAGGGAGATTTGCGGAAATATCATCCAATATTGTTCCACAAAAGGAACGAACACTGAGGACAGTGTTTTATTGAAGGGGGAAAGGATGTGACATCCCCAAAAATAAAGTATTTTTGAAATTTAAAATTTGTTGGAAAATTATTCTGTTTTTAGTAAATTCAAATTTGGAAAATTTTTGTCATTTATGGCAATTCTGAATTTTGAATTTGATAAATTGTAATTAATTATTATGATTGTTGGGCAGAGATATGATTTGACCCAACTAACTATTTGACTATGACACTTGTATGAAAACATAATATTTTATATTTATTGCAGGAGGACAAATAGAACAACCATGTTAAAATCAGCTGACCATGAATCCATGAATGGGGAACATGTTGGAACTACCTCTAGGCTGATTGTTACAAGTGGAAAATCAGAGATTTGGCCATTGGCAGCCCCTGAAAATCATGGATTTAGAAAGCTGCAAAAATTCCCAAGAGAGGGAAAAGACCTAGGCAAAAAAGATTGTTTTGATAAATAGCATCTGTGAGGAGGCAGGACACTACTGAGTATGCTGGGAAAATATTACTGGTTTTCTTGTTGTTATGAACACTACTGATTGAGTGTGAGGCAAGAAGAGTATGCTGGAAAAAAAAAAGAGAATTATTGTGTACTTGTTGTTATGGACACTGAATATTAAGAATGAGGCAAGGAGAGAATTGGAGAGAGAAGAAAACATTTTTGAAGAGGAGATTTCAAGCTCTCCCTCATGGATTCATGGTCAGGCTAGGGGGTGAACAAGACAAGTGATTTGGCTATCCTGTTCTCAGGTTGGGCGAAACGTGGTTGTTCCCTTTGTTTTCCAACGAACTAATTCAGATATGTTCTTCTACTTTCTCCTTTTATAATTATGTCATTGAAAATATTGAATACATTTACTATCCTAAATGATTATCTTACTATCAATTGCATTAAATGGAATTACAGAGTTGTTGTAGATTAATTATGATAGAAATAATCTGGTTCGATTAAAGATTGTAGCTATATGATCATATTATACTGTCTGTTGTAGGAACAACCTAGCTTACTACCGAATGTATCGATAGGGATTTCTGCAAGTTCTTTGTTGTAGTAATAGAACCAATATATTAATATATGAATTTATCTATAGTGAAAATAGAATCCAAATCTAGACAGTAAGCAGTATTACAAAACTACCATGTTTTAGTCGTGCCATGAACAGATTTGTTCTTCTTGAAGCAATAAATTAACCATGCAAGTCCCGATAGTACAAGTCCTGGAAATATTCCATGTGTCATGAGATCATAATGACTCATATGCCTTTAAGTATACAACTTTTGTAGTGAAGTTTCAATCTGTGTGAACCTCAAAAGAAATCTGGAAAGAATTTTTGGAGTATTGTATTCCTTTTTATCTGCGAAGATTAAAAAACCCAAATTGGGACGAACGATTTCTATGTTAAGGGTTTCACAAAATATTAAATAATGATACGAATGCAGCTAGG
>ML802004.1:232573-255440 GCA_009831015.1 Picea engelmannii
TGGGTGCCAGAGAGTTGCTAGTATACAATTGTAGAAGACCTGTGTCTATATGGAATGAGTAAAGGAAAATCTTCTAGCATTTATACCAAACCACTGCATAAATAAGAATATGGCTATATTTACATATATATATATATATATATAGGTAACTTGGATATATGTATATATAAAGAAAATGTTTCAGATTTAATTACAGAGTCATATCCACAAGTTAGGTTACACTGATAGTCTCAGAATCATCTTAGTACCTATGACTTAGACTTTGTTAGCACCGACTTTGACAAGAACTTATAACTCAGACATTTGAATGATCGGAAACAAGGTATCAGTCCCAGAAAACTTTGAGTGTACTTGGATTTAAACAAAAGAGAAAAGTCAGCCAAAACTATTATAGATCCAAAATAATCATCACCATAGTAAATACAAGGTTTTTTTTTTACTTCTTGTACTCTTTTATGTGTACCTAGGATCTACGGTGTCAAAACGAATTACAGTAAGACTACAGGAATGGAAATAAGATTTAATACTCACATTTCATTCATTTCAGAAAAATGTCGAGCAAAACAGTCCCAGTATACGAAGGAAAATCACCTTGTATTTTTTTTTCCATTTAATAAGGCTTGAGATAAGACCTAGCAAGAATCTGACTTAATCTTTGGCATATTATACAAACTTTAAAATTCGACTCCATGGCTCGACTATGAAGAGAAGCATGAGGATAAATACAAGTATACAATGAACCAATCTCTATTACAGAGATAGTTCCTTAGTTGAATCCTTCTACCAATAACCATCTAGGCCTTCTTGGAAGGGGCAGGATGGAACCCGAGTACCTCTTATGCAGGTGACAGAAGAAAATCTCCATGTGTGTCCTTGCATGGTCAAAGATCTTGTACAGAGTTACGAGAAACGCCATTAATAAGTTGTTCAACAGAAGTGGATTAAATTAAAAACGAGTAACAGTGGGAAAGGAATAGCTGAAGTAATACTTAACTTTCATTGGAGGAGTTTGATACCCTTTGTCGTTGCATTGAGAAAAGTAACTCTCCAGACCAAAAGGGGAGGAGGAGCCCAAGGCTTCCTGATGGGTACCCTCGCAAATTACAAGGGTCCCATCATTAGTAATAATAAATAGTAACAAATCAATGCAGACATTACCAGAAGAAAATCAAAACGAATATGCTAGTACTTTTAAATTAAAGAAAGAAAATACATAAAGGAAATATTCTATCACTGTTCATCAACTTCACCCATGATTAATATTGCTTATTTTTACTGAATGATGGTTTCCACCCCAAGAAGGATAATAACAGACTCTTCACTGGAAATAAACAGGGCCTTAAGGGAACTATTTGGGGCGTAGACACAGAGTAACAAGGTAATGAAAGGATGTCGAAAGGCTCGAAGACAACCCCAACGAATTCTATTTTGCAACGTAATTTTAACCCTGTGGACTTTACGAAGTATGATAGTTACAATATAATATCCTACAACAAAAGGGAATTTTAATAACCAGAGTTGTAGCCTAAGATTTATCTCATTGTACTAAAGGAACCAAGAGTCATCTAATAACCATATCACAGTGCAAAAAGAAACTTACCGGGGTGAATGATAGTATCATTCCACCTGGTAACGCCCTTTCCAAATGACAGTGTGCTTCAACAGGAAAATAAAATGCAGAGCCTCTCGGAAGACTTCTCAATGAAACAATACATACGATAAAACCCTAAGAAGGGTCCCAACTACTCAATTAATTGTTGAAGGATTTAGAGGACAGATATCCATGTGATGAGGGCCAAGCTGGCACGTCAAGAGTGAATGAAAGACAAGACAGTAGCATCATATTTTGAGCACACCTGTCTACCATTAATGGAAGATTCAGAGCATTAATTTTCCCTAACAACGGACCACCCCCCTTCACATCAATACTTTGCAAAGTAAATGAATTCCTCCGTATTTTTCGACGAGTGGAAATGCATAAAATCAAACCAGATTGATTTATTTATAGTATTGTTCAGGAGGAGGTTCGTTGATGCATCACCTCATTAATTTATAGGTTCGTTCCTACCTTGTTACCTAAGACTCTGTTAGGTAAAGGTTTGGGGTCTTCACTAATCACGAGGAGTCGTGAAAGGATTCACCTATGTTCAGGATTGATATGTCAACTGGAGAATGCCTGAGATTGAGCCTGCAAAGATATATGACCTTCCTATGTTTAAATTTTGTGCTACTACTCTCATAAGATATTGTTCTAATACTGTTCCTCTCTCTCTTGAACAATCTGTTTATCAGATTCCTCTCATCCAACAAGACGATATTGATTGGGGTCTCGAACATGGTTATAAATACATTCATCTTGGATTGATACAGTTTGGAATTAATCCTTTGGTCGGACCAGGTCTAGATACTTCTGTGTTAACCTGTATAATTGATTCTAGACATAATACCTTCTCTGACACTCTTATCTCTGGATTCCAAGCTCCTCTGCATAATGACCCTGTCTAGTCTTCTGCACTTCCAAGATATCAAGTATCTCTCACAGATCCTTATATTAATTCTCTCTTACAAGCCTATGTCCAATTCTCTGGCTTTAACATGGCAGAAGCCTCTGAAATAGCCCAGTTGCATACAACTGTCTGTCTTCTCTTTCTGTCCACTACCATGCCTGCTTTAAACCTTAAGTTGTTATAGCGCGCTACATCCGAAAGCATGGTGGTTGGTCCCGGCAATGTTTCTCTTCTCACTCTTGGTTTTGCGAAACTCTCTACAGTTGAAGAGTGGTCTGCAGATTACCAGCCGATTTCTTCCCAGATTACACCCCCAATGCCTCGACAATTATCAATCGAGACTAATTCTTCAGGGAGAAATGTCTTAAAACTAGGTAGATCACAGAGTGCTAACATACAAGAATTGGATAGACAAATGTCTTCCCTGTCAACCAGTACCTCTGATCTTAATCCTAGACAGTTCTCTGACAGACATCCATCTTTCTGCAGCACTACTGTATATAGACCTTGTTTAGGAAAATCTAAATTAGATGATCATTTATTAACCCATCAGAAAGGTTCTAAAAATTGCTATTATTGTAAAACACAGTTTCCAACACAAGAACCCTCTTTTGATACTGATTCATCCTTTATGCCATCTGCTCCTAGAAATTTTAGAACATTCCAGTCAAAGATTGAACATCATGGTTAGCATACTAATTGCTCGGAATGTCAAGATCTATCTATCCCTATGATAAAAATGATGAATGACCCTTTGCCAAGGAGTGGTAGGGATAAGAAACCTGAGTTACCATACAGAAATTTAGGACCAGGAAACCACATACCTAAATTTCAAAATGACATGGTAGCAGATCTAGATTTTATCAAATATAGGAAAGCAGATGCAGAACCTCCTCAAGACATTGTGAGACTTCAAAACTATGCAAACTATCAATTTGTTTGTCTTGCTTAAATCATTGATGATATAGCGCAAGACCCGGTACAAACCAAAATCCATATAAGTGGTTTTCATTCTGAAATAGATTCATTGGAAGCTAACCAAGAACAGATGAAGTCCCAACTTGAGAAGATCTTAGAAAAATTAGAAATAATTCAGGCTGTTGTTTTCAGTCTGAAAGATTCTTTTGAGGAAGAAATAAATCCTTCCTCCCCAATTTTGATTGAAGATGTTGAAGGAGATGCCTCTTTCAAATGGTTTGGCCCTTCTAGTTCTATAGAAGAATAGAAACAACTAACTCTTAAACAGCTGGCAACAGAAGTCCCAAATCCTACCTTAGCTAGAATTGTTGAAGTATTAGAACTTGTTGTTTCTAAAATAGAGTTAGTTAAAAAGAAATTTTTTGAACTAGAAGAAGAAGTAAAACAAGCCTCTAGTAGCAGGATTTTGACAGAGTCTTTTCTTAAAGTAATTGATGGAGAAAGCTATTCTGCTACTGTTGATGATTCTAAGGCACCCGAATCGTCAGGACAAGCAGAAAGTACATCTTTTCAAGCTGCTTCAATGCAAAGTATGGTACTTCAAAGAAGTCCCCCATTGATCCTGCCAATACTGATGCTCATCCTACCCTCTCTAATTCAAATATAGAGAGTGCTCCAGTCTCTAATCTTAACTGTAAATCAAAAACTGAAATCATGATGACGATCCAGAAATGGCAAGCCTGGGCAAAAACCCAGAAAATGTTATTTAAAGACAAAGTCTCTTGGAGTGATTTAGCTCTAAGACTGACTTGGGGATTTACTGGAAATCTAGGAATCTGGTGGGAAAGAGTCACACCCAAAAGCAAGCTCAACATATTGAATCATGAAAAACAAGTTGATGAGCTAGTTAAGGCTGTAGTTCATGAATTTTATGGCAATATCAAATTGGATACAAGTCATTTTGTTGATTTGTATATGAATCAATAATTATTCCATTTGTCCTAGCTTCCTAAGTTCTACTGTACCATGAAAGAACTACTATATAAGGTACCTGATTCAGAGAATATAGCATATCTTAGAAAATATTTATCTGCTATGCCTGGAAAAGTACCAGAACTAGTTAGAGAAAGATTTGATGATTTAGACATTGATATATCTGAATTATCTTTAGCTGGTCTGCAGGAGCACATCATTACTGCTCTGCAAAAAGAATGTTTTCGAAAGAAGACCCAAAAATCTCTCAAGAAACAATTAGGTTTTGATTCTTCTGTCTGTGATATTTGCACAGAAACATATTCTTTTGGTTGTAACAATTAAAAGAAATTTTGTAAGAAAGGATGTCATTGTGCCCAATGTAATGTTAAAAGGAAATGATTTCCTATGAAACAACCTAAGCGTTTCTTTCATAAGAATCAGCCACAAAAGAAAGCCTTCTTTAAACGCCGGCCTCAAAATCATAAAGCTAAGCAGTCATCCTGCTTATCTGTAAGAATCCTGGCCACTGGGCATCTCAGTGTCCTCTGCAGTCTAAGACTAAGTTCCAAACTAAAATTATGGATCTTTTTCAGACTGGATACGATCCATCCGAATAGGAACTAGTTGAACACCGTTTAGATGGTGAATACCTATCTCTTACAGATAGTGATTCCTCCCTAGAAGACACTAACTACAACCAACAATCTGACTCTGAGTCAGATTCCTCCCAGGTAGAAGATGCACTTAATTTTCTTGAGGTAAAGATGATGACCCCCTTTATTGACCTCTCTTCCTTAATCCAACAGAGGTCTACTCTGCAATCCAAAATGTCCTCCCTGACTCGTGGACAATTCCTACTTTCAAATCGCTATGCTTCTCAAATTGCCCGCCTTACTGATCAAATTGACTCTATTCAGCAGCCAAGCGTGGTGAATATCCACCATTACACACCCTCTGATGTTGAGTTTCTCCCAGCAAGAAAACGAGAGTCACAATCTAAGGGAAAAAGTATTATCACTGAACCAGTTTTACCTGCTATATCTGAAGATGACTCTTTAGATAATACTATCCTTCATCTTGAAAAAGATATTAGAGAAAAAGAAGCACTTATAGCAGATTTGTGGAAAACATTAAAATTGCAGAAAGAAGAATTGAACTATCTCAAACAGAAGAAAGATGAATAGCTAGAAAGAGAAATGTTCAATGTTGAGTCAGATTTTGACTTAATTGAATCTAACCTAGTTAAAGGTTCAGATGATAGACTAATCATCTATGTAAATATTAATGTCCAAGGTTATTTACATTATGCCCTTGATGCACAAATAGATACAGGTGCAATGAATCCCTGTGCCAAGTATGGAGCCATACCTTCCTACTACTGGCAACCAGTAGATATATCATTCAGAGCTGTCAATAAATCTGAGTTGAAGATAAAGTATATTGCTCCAGATTTTCCTATCTATCTACAGGAAGAGAAAGTATCTGTCACTCTATATTGTTTTGATACAGGCGCAGACATACTATTAGGACAAGACTTTGTAAATAAATGTTTACCTTTCATGATTGGAAAAATATTTGTACAGATGACTATTTTAGGTAAACCCCTCCAGTTACCAAGCAAGTCCACTTATGAAACAAGGATTGCAGTGAAACCAGTTAATCAGCAAATTGAAAAATCTGCCAGCAGTCTGATACACATCCAAAAGATAATTGGTCATGCAGAGAAACATGGACAAGACATGATCAAAGAAATTAAAGAGAAGATAGAATTTGAATGTACATCAGATTATCCTAATGCCTTTTGGACAAGAGAACAATATTTTGTCAGTCTGCCATACAAAGAAAATTACACTCCCAGACCCCAAAAAGCCTCTTCTAATAACATGTCTCCTACTGAATGTGAATATTGCCAAAAGGAGATTTCAGAACTATTAGAAAGAAAGCTCATAGAAGTAAGTAGAAGCCCTTGGGCTTGTCCTACCTTCTATGTCAATAAACACAATGAGAAGAAAAGAGGAAAACCAAGGATGGTAATAAATTACAGAGCTCTAAATGATGCTTTACTGCCTATTGGATTTCCTCTACCATCCGAAGAATTATTGTTTTCCAAAATAGGGAAGTGTAACATATTTAGTAAGTTTGATTTGAAAAGCGGATTTTGGCAAATTGGGATTATTCCCAAAGATAGATACAAGACTGCATTTGTTGTTCCTAATGGACAATACCAATGGAGAGTTATGCCTTTTGGTTTGAAGAATGCACCATCAGAGTTCCAAAAACAGATGGATGATATCTTCAAGCATTTAAGTTTTGTTATTGTATATATTGACGACTTACTTGTTTTCTCCATAGACTGTAATGCATATGTACAGCATTTGAAAACTGTCTATGATCTTTTGTATAAACATGGATTAGTGCTCAGCAAATCTAAGTTGTGTTGGACACAAACTAAGATTGTAAGATCCAGTAATTGTAAGTTTTGGTATTAGAGGCATAAGTGTTGTGTCGAGCTAGTTTCTGCCTGAGGAGTCGGCCAAGAGCCTGTCTAATCTTCTTGTTTCTAAGAAGACATAAGACTAAAATCCCTACTTTTCTGTGCAGTTATAGCTCATAGTATGTGTTTGTCAATCATGCCTCCTGCATGATTTATATATGTGTCTTTAATACGTGCCTCTTGCATGTAATTGTAATCTTTGAGATCAGTTGATTAATATAAAGAAGTTTATTGTGAAGTGATTCTACTTTGGAACGAGCCTTGTGCCTGAAGTGTATGATTGCGAGAAGTGAAAATACTGAGTATTAAGTGACGTGATCTGCTTGACTGTGGTCTCCAGCTGTTGCTATAGGACAGTAAGCCAACCATTGTTTCCGTGTGAGGCATTGAGTGTTGCATCGTCCTTTTCCCATAGTAAGTTCGGTCTTACCACTTAATATATTTGCTTACCTGCAAAACTTGAAGTATACTGTCAGGAGTAGCAGTAGTACAAATGGCTTCACAGAATGATAAAGCTTCATATGATTTTTCTACTGATGTCAAATATAAACCATCTAAGTGGTATAAGTATCTTTTGAGCCAGTCCTCTTCATCTAAAGAGTTATATAATACAAGATTCCTTGCTCAAGAATATGAACCGGATGTCAACTGGAGAATGCCTGAGATTGAGCCTGCAAAGGTATATGACCTTCCTATATTTAAATTTCGTGCTACTACTCTCATAAGATATTGTTCTAATAATGTTCCTCTCTCTCTTGGACAATCTATTTATCAAATTCCTCTCATCCAACAAGTCGATATTGATTGGGGTCTCGAACATGGTTATAAATACATTCATCTTGGATTGATACAGTTTGGAATTAATCCTTTGGTCAGACCAGGTCTAGATACTGCTGTGTTAACCTGTATAATTGATTCTAGACATAATACCTTCTCTGACGCTCTTATCTCTGGATTCCAAGCTCCTCTGCATAATGGCCCTGTTTGGTCTTCTGCACTTCCAAGATATCAAGTATCTCTCACAGATCCTTATATTAATTCTCTCTTACAAGCCTATGTCCAATTTTCTGGCTTTAACATGGAAGAAGCCTCTGAAATAGCCCAGTTGCATACAACTGTCTGTCTTCGCTTTGTGTCCACTACCATGCCTGCTTTAAACCCTAAGTTGTTACAGCGCGCTACATCCGAAAGCGTGGTGGTTGGTCCCGGCAATGTTTCTCCTCTCACTCTTGGTTTTGAAAAACTCTCTACAGTTGAAGAGTGGTCTGCAGATTACCAGTCGATTTATTCCCAGATTACACCCCCAAAGCCTCGACAATTATCAATAGAGACTAATTCTTCAGGGAGAAATGTCTTAAATCTAGGTAGATCACAGAGTGCTAGAATACAAGAATTGGATAGACAAATGTCTTCCCTGTCAACCAGTATCTCTGATCTTAATCCTAAACAGTTCTCTGACAGAAATCCATCTTTCCGCAAACCTACTGTATATAAACCTTGTTTAGGAAAATCTAAATTAGATGATCATTTATTAACCCATCAGAAAGGTTCTAAAAATTGCTATTATTGTAAAAAACAGTTTCCAACACAAGAACCCTCTTCTGATACTGATTCATCCTTTGTGCGATCTGCTCCTAGAACTTTTAGAACATTCCAGTCAAAGATTGAACATCATGGTCAGCATACTAATTGCTCGGAATGTCAAGATCTAGCTATCCCTATGATAAAAATGATGAATGCCCCTTTGCCAAGGAGTGGTAGGGATAAGAAACCTGAGTTACCATACAGAAATTTAGGACCAGGAAACCACATACCTAAATTTCCGAATGACATGGTAGAAGATCTAGATTTTATAAAATATAGGAAAGCAGATGCAGAACCTCCTCAAGACATTGTGATACTTCAAAACTATGCAAACTATCAATCTGTTTGTCTTGCTCAAAACATTGATGATATAGCGCAAGACCTGGTACAAACCAAAATCCATATGAGTGGTTTGCATTCTGAAATAGATTCATTGGAAGCTAACCAAGAACAGATGAAGTCCCAACTTGAGAAGATCTTAGAAAAATTAGAAATAATTCAGACTGTTGTTTTTAGTCTGAAAGATTCTTTTGAGGAAGAAATAAAGCCTTCCTCCCCAATTTTGATTGAAGATGTTGAAGGAGATGCCTCTTTCAAATGGTTTGGCCCTTCTAGTTCTATAGGAGAACAGAAACAACTAACTCTTAAACAGCTGGCAGCAGAAGTCCCAAATCCTACCTTAGCCAGAATTGCTGAAGTATTAGAACTTGTTGTTTCTAAAATAGAGTTAGTTAAAAAGCAATTTTCTGAACTAGAAGAAGAAGTAAAACAAGCCTCTAGTAGCAGGATTGTGACACAGTCTTTTCTTAAAGTAATTGATGGAGAAAGCTCTTCTGCTACTGTTGATGATTCTAAGGCACCCGAATCCTTAGGACAAGCAGAAAGTACATCTTTTCAAACTGCTTGGGAAAAATGGTGCAATGCAAAGTATGGTACTTCAAAGAAGTCCCCCATTGATCCTGCCAATACTGATGCTCATCCTACCCTCTCTAATTCAAATATAGAGAGTGATCCAGTCTCTAATCTTAACTGTAAATCAAAAACTGAAATCATGATGATGATCCATAAATGGCAAGCCTGGGCAAAAACCCAGAAAATGTTATTTAAAGACAAAGTCTCTTGGAGTGATTTAGCTCTAAGACTGACTTGGGGATTTACTGGAAATCTAGGAATCTGGTGGGAAAGAGTCACACCCAAAAGCAAGCTCAAGATACTGAATCATGAAAAACAAGTTGATGAGCTAGTTAAGGCTATAGTTCATGAACTTTATGGCAATATCAAATTGGATACAAGTCATTTTGCTGATTTGTATATGAATCAACAATTATGCCATTTGTCCCAGCTTCCTAAGTTCTACTGTACCATGCAAGATCTAATATACAAGGTACCTGATCCAGAGAATATAGCATATCTTAGAAAATATTTATCTGGTATGCCTGGAAAAGTACCAGAACTAGTTAGAGAAAGATTTGATGATTTAGACATTGATATATCTAAATTATCTTTAGCTGGTCTACAGGAGCACATCATTACTGCTCTGCAAAAAGAATGTCTTCGAAAGAAGACCCAAAAATCTCTCAAGAAACAATTTGGTTTCAATTCCTCTGTCTATGATATTTTCACAGAAACATATTCTTTTGGTTGTAACAATAAAAAGAAAACTTGTAAGAAAGGTTGTCATTGTGCCCAATGTAATGTTAAAAAGAAACAATTTCCTATGAAACAACCTAAGCGTTTCTTTCATAAGAATCAGCCAAAAAATAAATCCTTCTTTAAACTTCGGCCTCAAAATCATAAAGCTAAGCAGTCATCCTGCTTTATCTGTAAGAAGCCTGGCCACTGGGCATCTCAGTGTCCTCTGCAGTCTAAGACTAAGTTCCAAACTAAAATTATGGATCTTTTTCAGACTGGCTATGATCCATCCGAATGGGAACTAGTTGAACACCGTTCAGATGGTGAATACCTATCTCTTAAAGATAGTGATTCCTCCCTAGAAGACACTAACTACAACCAACAATTTGACTCTGAGTCAGATTCCTCCCAGGTAGAAGATGCACTTAATTTTCTTGAGATAAATATGATGACCCCCTTTATTGACCTCTTTGCCTTAATCCAACAGAGGTCTACTCTGCAATCCAAAATGTTCGCCCTGACTCCCAGACAATTCCTACTTGCAAACTGCTATGCTTCTCAGATTGCCTGCCTTACTGATCAAATTGACTCTATTCGGCAGCCAAGCATTGTGAATATCCACCATTACACACCCTCTGATGCTGAGTTTCTCCCAGCAAGAAAACGAGAGTCACAATCTAAGGGCAAAAGTATTATCAGTGAACCAGTTTTACCTACTATATATGAAGATGACTCTTTAGATAATACTATCCTTCATCTTGAAAAAGATATTAGAGAAAAAGAAGCACTTATAGCAGATTTGTGGAAAACATTAAAATTGCAGAAAGAAGAATTGAACTATCTCAAATAGAAGAAAGATGAACAGCTATAAAGAGAGATGTTCAATGCTGAGTCAAATTTTGACTTAATTGAATCTAACCTAGTTAAAGGTTTAGATGACAGACTAATCATCTCTGTAAATATTAAAGTCCAAGGTTATTTACATTATGCCCTTGATGCACAAATAGATACAGGTGTAATGAATTCCATTGCCAAGCATGGAGCCATACCTTCCTGCTACTGGAAACCAGTAGATATATCATTCAGAGCTATCAATAAATCTGAGTTGAAGATAAAGTATATTGCTCCAGATTTTCCTATCTATCTACAGGAAGAGAAAGTATCTGTCACTCTATATTGTTTTGATATAGGCGCAGACATACTATTAGGACAAGACTTTGTAAATAAATGTTTACCTTTCATGATTGGAAACAATTTTGTACAGATGACTATTTTAGGTAAACCCCTCCAGTTACCAAGCAAGTCCACTTATGAAACAAGGATTGCAGTGAAACTAGTTAATCAGCAAATTGAAAAATCTGCCAGCAGTCTGATACACATCCAAAAGATAATTGGTCATGCAGAGAAACATGGACAAGACATGATCAAAGAAATTAAAGAGAAGATAGAATCTGAATGTACATTAGATTATCCTAATGCCTTTTGGACAAGAGAACAATATTTTGTCAGTCTGCCATGCAAAGAAAATTACACTCCCAGACCCCAAAACGCCTCTGCTAATCACATGTCTCCTACTGAATGTGAATATTGCCAAAAGGAGATTTCAGAACTATTAGAAAGAAAGCTCATAGAAGTAAGTAGAAGCCCTTGGGCTTGTCCTGCCTTCTATGTCAATAAACACAGTGAGCAAAAAAGAGGAAAACCAAGGATGGTAATAAATTACAGAGCTCTAAATGATGCTTTACTGCCTATCATATTTCCTCTACCATCCAAAGAATTATTGTTTTCCAAAATAGGGAAGTGTAACATATTTAGTAAGTTTGATTTGAAAAGCGGATTTTGGCAAATTGGGATTATTCCCAAAGATAGATACGAGACTGCATTTGTTGTTCCTAATGGACAATACCAATGGAGAGTTATGCCTTTTTGTTTGAGGAATGCACCATCAGAGTTCCAAAAACGGATGGATGATATCTTAAAGCATTTAAGTTTTGTTATTGTATAGATTGACGACTTACTTTTTTGTTCCATAGATTGTAAAGCACTTGTACATCATTTGAAAACTGTCTATGATCTTTTGTACAAACATGGATTAGTGCTCAGCAAATCTAAGCTGTGTTGGGCACAAACTAAGATTGAGTATCTTGGTCTTATACTATCCAGAGGAGAAGTAGAACTCCAAGATGATTTATTGAAAAAACTTACAGATTTCCCTGATGAAATTCTTGACCAGAAACAACTGCAAAGATTCCTTGGATGCTTAAACTATATCAGGTATTTTTATGAAAATCAAGCCAAAGATGTAAGAATACTGCAGAAAAGGTTAAGCAAGATTTTACCATGGAATTACAAAATGACACAAGTAGTTCAGATTATCAAGCAGAAAATCCAGAATCTGCCAAAACTATATCTTCCAGATATGAGCATGCAAGTAGTCCTTGAGACTGATGCTTCTAATGATACTTGGGCTACAATTCTATTGCAAAAGAATGGTCCTAGACTGGAAGAAGTTTGTATTTATGCTTCTGGATGCTTCAGTGATGCTGAGTCAAGATACCCTTCTTCACACAAAGAGATTCTTGCTGTCAAAAATGGCATCAAGAAATTCAGGCTGTTTCTAAAACCTGTGAATTTTATTGTTAGAACAGACTTGAAACATATGAAGGGAATGCTTACTAATCAAAGATTGTTGGAACAGGGAAATAACAGGATATTGCGTTGGATCTTGTGGCTTGACAGATTCAATTTTGAAATCCAATATAAACCAGGAAAAGATAACTGTGTTGTTGATCTACTAACAAGAGAAGCTGCTCCAAGCAAAGAAAAGAATAAAACAATTAAATGGCTTCATCCTCCTTGAGCATAAGGGATGCTCCTCCACCAGGATTCAAATGGATCCTAGTGTGTGACAATTGTAAATATTGTTATTGTTTTGATTGTTTAGTTTGTTGCATAAAGTCCAGCCGAGCATGTATAAATATATTAAATTATTGGGTACAGTCCTATAATCATCAGAATTATAATAGGTATTTTAGAGATAGTCATCATATAGCTAAAGGAACAATGACTGGAGGACCTTATCAAGGACAAGTATATTTTGTGCTCTTTACACCAGCCATCAATTATGAAGACTGCTGCAAGATTATGTTACAGACCAAATATGAAGGATCTTGTTGGGTCATATTTGAATGTTCTACTTTCAAATCTTATCCTTACTGGTGGACAGGATGGTTGTACATATTATATTGGAACTATTGTCCAAGAGATGTTGATTTCTTTCATGCTAACAAAGAAGCTTTTATCCAATGGTTCAAGAAGCTGCACACTATGAAGGTTGGTTTATCTTCAGACTATCCTTTGCAGGAAGTGAATTAAAAGATATTACAGTTGAACCTTCTCAGCCTCCAGCTTATAAAGTCATCAGTGACTTCTATGGTGACATTTGTGTACTTGAGGATGAATTAATACCAGCAATGAAAGGATCACCTTTCTACAAGTGTTTCAGTGGGCTTCCTCCATTTTCAAGCGATCACAACTCACCTCTTAGTAGTCACATAAATTATGATAGTGATACATCTTTTGATTCTGTAGCTGAATATAATATAATAAATAGAATGGAAGCGTGATGGACCATGATGTCCTATTTTGTAATAAAGTTATTCCTTTCATGTCTATCGGGCCGACAGTGGTGTCCCGACAGTTCCGTGGGTTCCTGTAGAACTCCACAGTGTATTCATGTGAGTAGGAATAATTAATTTAGCCAGAGTCATTCCGTAAAAGTTGGTATGGGTCCCCATATGGCCAAGCCTCCAAGGGACGAGATAACAACTATAGTCCACAGCTGCCCCATCCACTTCATGGAATCTTTTGTCACCGATAGTTGCTAGTTTAGATCTACCGGTAACCTGCTCAGGTTTGTATAAATAAGGCTCGACCCCTCTCATTTGAGGCATTCGGAGTTGAGAGTCTGAGAGAGAGTCTAGTCTAAGAGTCGAGCAGTGTGTATCTTCTTCACTCTTCACTCGCCTTCGGGATCTTGTGATTGTGAACGAAAAACACTAATCTCAAGTGTAATACTTCCGTGTGCTCTGAAAAAGTCTGTTGTGCTCCGTAAGATCCAGTAATTGTAAGTTTTGGTATCAGAGCCATAAGTGTTGTGTCGAGCTAGTTTATGACTGAGCTGTCGGCCAGGAGCCTGTCTAATCTTCTAGTTTCTAGGAAGACATAAGACTAAAAGCCCTGCTTTTCTATGCAGTTATAGCTCATAGTATGTGTTTGTCAATCATGCCTCCTGCATGATTTATATATGTGTTTGTATTATGTGCCTCCTGCATGTAATTGTAATCTCTGAGATCAGTTGATTAGTATAAAGAAGTTTATTGTGAAGTGATTCTACTTTGGAACGAGCCTTGTGCCTGAAGTGTATGATTGCGAGAAGTGCAAATACTCAGTATTAAGTGATGTGATCTGCTTGACTGTGGTCTCCAGCTGTTGCTGTAGGAAAGTAAGCCAGCCATTGTTGTCGTGTGAGGTGTTGAGTGCTGCATCGTCCTTTTCCCATAGTAAGTTTGGTCTTACCACTTAATATATTTGCTTACCTACAATAATTGAAGTATACTGTCAGGAGTAGCAGTAGTTACAAATGGCTTCATAGAATGATAAAGCTTCATATGATTTTTCTACTGATGTCAAATATAAACCATCTAAGTGGTATAAGTATCTTTTGAGCCAGTCCTCTTCATCTAAAGAGTTATATAATACAAGATTGCTTGCTCAAGAATATGAACCAAATGTCAACTGGAGAATGCCTGAGATTGAGCCTGCAAAGATATATGACCTTCCTATGTTTAAATTTTGTGCTACTACTCTCATAACATATTGTTCTAATAATGTTTCTCTCTCTCTTGGACAATCTGTTTATCAGATTCCTCTCATCCAACAAGCCGATATTGATTGGGGTCTCGAACATGGTTATAAATACATTCATCTTGGATTGATACAGTTTGGAATTAATCCTTTGGTCAGACCAGGTCTAGATACTTCTGTGTTAACCTGTATAATTGATTCTAGACATAATACCTTCTCTGACGCTCTTATCTCTGGATTCCAAGCTCCTCTGCATAATGGCCCTATCTGGTCTTCTGCACTTCCAAGATATCAAGTATCTCTCATAGATCCTTATATTAATTCTCTCTTACAAGCCTATGTCCAATTCTCTGGCTTTAACATGGCAGAAGCCTCTGAAATAGCCTAGTTGCATACAACTGTCTGTCTTCGCTTTGTGTCCACTACCATGCCTACTTTAAACCCTAAGCTGTTATAGTGCGCTACATCTAAAAGCATGGTGGTTGGTCCCGGCAATGTTTCTCCTCTCACTCTTGCTTTTGCAAAACTCTCTACAGTTGAAGAGTGGTCTGCAGATTACCAGCTGATTTCTTCCCAGATTACACCCCCAATGCCTCAACAATTATCAATCGAGACTAATTCTTCAGGGAGAAATGTCTTAAAACTAGGTAGATCACAGAGTGCTAGAATACAAGAATTGGATAGAGAAATGTCTTCCCTGTCAACCAGTACCTCTGATCTTAATCCTAAACAGTTCTCTGACAGACATCCATCTTTCCGCAAAACCACTGTATATAAACCTTGTTTAGGAAAATCTAAATTAGATGATCATTTATTAACCCATCAGAAAGGTTCTAAAAATTGTTATTATTGTAAAAAACAGTTTCCAACACAAGAACCCTCTTCTGATACTGATTCATCCTTTGTGCGATCTGCTCCTAGAACTTTTAGAACATTCCAGTAAAAGATTGAACATCATGGTCAGCATACTAATTGCTCGAAATGTCAAGATCTAGCTATCCCTATGATGAAAATGATGAATGCCCCTTTGCCAAGGAGTGGTAGGGATAAGAAACCTGAGTTACCATACAGAAATTTAGGACCAGGAAACCACATACCTAAATTTCCGAATGATATGGTAGCAGATCTAGATTTTATCAAATATAGGAAAGCAGATGCAGAACCTCCTCAAGACATTGTGAGACTTCAAAACTGTGCAAACTATCAATCTGTTTGTCTTGCTCAAAACAATGATGATATAGCGCAAGACCTGGTACAAACCAAAATCCATATGAGTGGTTTGCATTTTGAAATAGATTCATTGGAAGCTAACCAAGAACAGATGAAGTCCCAACTTGAGAAGATCTTAGAAAAATTAGAAATAATTCAGACTGCTGTTTTCAGTCTGAAAGATTCTTTTGAGGAAGAAATAAAGCCTTCCTCCCCAATTTTGATTGAAGATGTTGAAGGAGATGCCTCTTTCAAATGGTTTGTCCCTTCTAGTTCTATAGAAGAACAGAAACAACTAACTCCTAAACAGCTGGCAGTAGAAGTCCCAAATCCTACCTTAGCCAGAATTGCTGAAGTATTAGAACTTGTTGTTTCTAAAATAGAGTTAGTTAAAAATAAATTTTCTAAACTAGAAGAATAAGTAAAACAAGCCTCTAGTAGCAGGATTTTGACAGAGTATTTTCTTAAAGTAATTGATGGAGAAAGCTCTTCTGCTACTGTTGATGATTCTAAGCCACCCGAATCCTCAGGACAAGTAGAAAGTACATATTTTCAAACTGCTTGGGAAAAATGGTGCAATGCAAAGTATGGTACTTCAAAGAAGTCCCCCATTGATACTACCAATAATGATGCTCATCCTACCCTCTCTAATTCAAATATAGAGAGTGCTCGAGTCTCTAATCTTAAGTTTAAATCAAAAACTGAAATCATGATGATGATCCAGAAATGGCAAGCCTGGGCAAAAACCCAGAAAATGTTATTTAAAGACAAAGTCTCTTGGAGTGATTTAGCTCTAAGACTGACTTGGGGATTTACTGGAAATCTAGGAATCTGGTGGGAAAGAGTCACACCCAAAAGCAAGCTCAAGATATTGAATCATGAAAAACCAGTTGATGAGCTAGTTAAGGCTGTAGTTCATGAATTTTATGGCAATATCAAATTGGATAGAACTCATTTTGTTGATTTGTATATGAATCAACAATTATGCCATTTGTCCCAGCTTCCTAAGTTCTACTGTACCATGCAAGATCTACTATATAAGGTACCTGATCCAGAGAATATAGCATATCTTAGAAAATATTTATCTGCTATGCCTGGAAAAGTACCAGAACTAGTTAGAGAAAAATTTGATGATTTAGACATTGATATATCTGAATTATCTTTAGCTGGTCTGCAGGGGCACATCATTACTGCTCTGCAAAAAGAATGTCTTCGAAAGAAGACCCAAAAATCTCTCAAGAAACAATTAGGTTTTGATTCTTTTGTCTATGATATTTTCACAGAAACATATTCTTTTGGTTGTAACAATAAAAATAAATATTGTAAGAAAGGTTGTCATTGTGCCCAATGTAATGTTAAAAAGAAACGATTTCCTATGAAACAACCTAAGCGTTTCTTTCATAAGAATCAGCCACAAAAGAAAGCCTTTTTTAAACGCCAACCTCAAAATCATAAAGCTAAGCAGTCATCCTCCTTTATCTGTAAGAAGCTTGGCCACTGGGTATCTCAGTGTCCTCTGCGGTCTAAGACTAAGTTACAAACTAAAATTATGGATCTTTTTCAGACTGGCTACGATCCATCCGAATGGGAACTAGTTGAACACCATTCAGATGGTGAATACCTATCTCTTACAGAGAGTGATTCCTCCCTAGAAGACACTAACTACAACCAACAATCTGACTCTGAGTCAGATTCCTCCCAGGTAGAAGATGCACTTAATTTTCTTGAGATAAAGATGATGACCCCCTTTGTTGACCTCTCTGCCTTAATCCAACAGAGGTCTACTCTGCAATCCAAAATGTCCGCCCTATCTCCCAGACAATACCTACTTGCAAATCGCTATGCTTCTTAGATTGCCTGCCTTACTGATCAAATTGACTCTATTCAGCAGCCAAGCGTGGTGAATATACACCATTACATACCCTCTGATGCTGAGTTTCTCCCAGCGAGAAAACGAGAGTCACAATCTAAGGGCAAAAGTATTATCACTGAACCAGTTTTACCTGCTATATCTGAAGATGACTCTTTAGATAATACTATCCTTCATCCTGAAAAAGATATTAGAGAAAAAGAAGCACTTATAGCAGATTTGTGGAAAACATTAAAATTGTAGAAAGAAGAATTGAACTATCTCAAACAGAGGAAAGATGAACAACTAGAAAGAGAGATGTTCAATGCTGAGTTAGATTTTGACTTAATTGAATCTAACCTAGTTAAAGGTTTAGATGACAGACTAATCATCTCTGTAAATATTAAAGTCCAAGGTTATTTACATTATGCCCTTGATGCACAAATAGATACAGGTGCAATGAATTCCTGTGCCAAGCATGGAGCCATACCTTCCTACTACTGGCAACCAGTAGATATATCATTCAGAGCTGTCAATAAATCGGAGTTGAAGATAAAGTATATAGCTCCAGATTTTCCTATCTATCTACAGGAAGAGAAAGTATCTGTCACTCTATATTGTTTTGATACAGGCGCAGACATACTATTAGGACAAGACTTTGCAAATAAATGTTTACCTTTCATGATTGGAAACAATTTTGTACAGATGACTATTTTAGGTAAACCCCTCCAGTTACCAAGAAAGTCCACTTATGAAACAAGGATTGCAGTGAAACCAGTTAATCAGCAAATTGAAAAATCTGCCAGCAGTCTGATACATATCCAAAAGATAATTGGTCATGCAGAGAAACATGGACAAGACATGATCAAAGAAATTAAAGAGAAGATAGAATCTGAATGTACATCAGATTATCCTAATGCCTTTTGGACAAGAGAACAATATTTTGTCAGACTGTCATACAAATAAAATTACACTCCCAGACCCCAAAAAGCCTCTGCTAATCACATGTCTCCTACTGAATGTGAATATTGCCAAAAGGAGATTTCAGAACTATTAGAAAGAAAGCTCATAGAAGTAAGTAGAAGCCCTTGGGCTTGTCCTACCTTCTATGTCAGTAAACACAGTCAGCAGAAAAGAGGAAAACCAAGGATGGTAATAAATTACAGAGCTCTAAATGATGCTTTACTGCCTATCAGATTTCCTCTACCATCCAAAGAATTATTGTTTTCCAAAATAGGGAAGTGTAACATATTTAGTAAGTTTGATTTGAAAAGCGGATTTTGGCAAATTGGGATTATTACCAAAGATAGATACAAGACTGCATGTGTTGTTCCTAATGAACAATACCAATGGAGAGTTATGCCTTTTGATTTGAAGAATGCACCATCAGAGTTCCAAAAACGGATGGATGATATCTTCAAGCATTTAAGTTTTGTTATTGTATATATTGACGACTTACTTGTGTGTTCCATAGACTGTAAAGCACATGTACAGCATTGGAAAACTGTCTATGATCTTTTGTACAAACATGGATTAGTGCTCAGCAAATCTAAGCTGTGTTGGGAACAAACTAAGATTGAGTATCTTGGTCTTATACTATCCAAAGGAGAAGTAGAACTCCAAGATCATGTATTGAAAAAAATTACAGATTTCCCTGATGAAATTCTTGACCAGAAATAACTGCAAAGATTCCTTGGATGCTTAAACTATATAAGGCAGTTTTATGAAAATCAAGCCAAAGATGTAAGAATACTGCAGAAAAGGTTAAGCAATATTTTACCATGGAATTACAAAATGACAGAAGTAGTTCAGATTATCAAGCAGAAAATCTAGAATCTGCCAAACTATATCTTCCAGATATGAGCATGCAGCTAGTCCTTGAGATTGATGCTTCTAATGATACTTGGGCTGCAGTTCTATTGCAAAAGAATGGTCCTAGACTGGAAGAAGTTTGTATTTATGCTTCTGGATGCTTCAATGATGCTGAGTCAAGATACCATTCTTCACACAAAGAGATTCTTGCTGTCAAAAATGTCATCAAGAAATTCAGGCTGTTTCTAAAACCTGTGCATTTTATTGTTAGAACAGAGTTGAAACATATGAAGGGAATTCTTACTAATCAAAGATTGTTGGAACAGGGAAATAACAGGATATTGCGTTGGAGCTTGTGGCTTGACGGATTCGATTTTGAAATCCAATATAAGCCAGGAAAAGATAACTGTGTTGCTGATCTACTAACAAGAGAAGTTGCTCCAAGCAAAGAAAAGAATAAAACAATTAAATGGCTTCATCCTCCTTGAGCATAAGGGATGCCCCTCCACTAGGATTCAAATGGATCTTAGTGTGTGACAATTGTAAATATTGTTATTGTTTTGATTGTTTAGTTTGTTGCATAAAGTCCAGCCCAGCATGTATAAATATATTAAATTATTGGGTACAGTCCTATAATCATCAGAATTATAATAGGTATTTTAGAGATAGTCATCATATAGCTAAAGGAACAATGACTGGAGGACCTTATCAAGGACAAGTATATCTTGTTCTCTTTACACCAGCCATCAATTATGAAGACTGCTGCAAGATTATGTTACAGACCAAATATGAAGGATCTTGCTGGGTCATATTTGAATGTTCTACTTTCAAAGCTTATCCTTACTGGTGGACAGGATGGTTGTACATATTATATTGGAACTATTGTCCAAGAGATGTTGATTTCTTTCATGCTGACAAAGAAGCTTTTATCCAATGGTTCAGAGAAGAGATTGAAGAAGCTGCACACTATGAAGGTTGGTTTATCTTCAGACTATCCTTTGTAGGAAGTGAATTAAAAGATATTACAGTTGAACCTTCTCAGCCTCCAGCTTATAAAGTCATCAGTGACTTCTGTGGTGACATTTGTGTACCTGAGGATGAATTAATACCAACAATGAAAGGATCACCTTTCTACAAGTGTTTCAATGGGCTTCCTCCATTTTCAAGCGATCACAACTCACCTCCTAACAGTCACATAAATTATGATAGTGATACATCTTTTGATTCTGTAGCTGAATATAATATAATAAATAGAATGGAAGCATGATGGACCCTGATGTCCTATTTTGTAATAAAGTTATTCCTTTCATGTCTATCGGGTCGATAGTGGTGTACCGACAGTTCCGTGGGTTCCTTTAGAACTCCACAGTGTATTCATGTGAGTAGGAATAATTACTTTAGTTAGAGTCATTCCGTAAAAGTTGGTATGGGTCCCCATATGGCCGAGCCTCCAAGGGATGAGATAACAGTTGTAGTCCACAGCTGCCCCATCCACTTCATGGAATCTTTTGTCTCCGAGAGTTGTCATTTTAGATCTACCAGTAACCTACTCAGGTTTGTATAAATAAGGCTTGACCCCTCTCATTTGAGGCATTCGGAGTTGAGAGTCTGAGAGAGAGTCTAGTCTAAGAGTCGAGCAGTGTGTATCCACTTCACTCTTCACTCGCCTTTGGGATCTTGTGATTGTGAACGTAAAACACTGATCTCAAGTGTAATACTTCCGTGTGCTCTGAAAAAGTCTGTTGTGCTCCGTAATATCTAGTAATTGTAAGTTTTGGTATCAAAACTTAAACGCCAGCCTCAAAATCAGCCACAAAAGAAAGCCTTCTTTAAACGTCGGCCTCAAAATCATAAAGCTAAGCAGTCATCCTGCTTTATCTGTAAGAAGCCTGGCCACTGGGCATCTCAGTGTCCTCTGCGGTCTAAGACTAAGTTCCAAACTAAAATTATGGATCTTTTTCAGACTGGATACGATCCATCCGAATGGGAACTAGTTGAACACCATTCAGATGGTGAATACCTATCTCTTACAGATAGTGATTCCTCCCTAGAAGACACTAACTACAACCAACAATCTGACTCTGATTCAGATTCCTCCCAGGTAGAAGATGCACTTAATTTTCTTTAGATAAAGATGATGACCCCCTTTATTGACCTCTCTACCTTAATCCAATAGAGGTCTACTCTGCAATCCAAAATTTCCGCCCTGACTCCCGAACAATTCCTACTTGCAACTCGTTATGCTTCTCAGATTGCCAGCCTTACTGATCAAATTGACTCTATTCAACAACCAAGCATGGTGAATATCCACCATTACACACCCTCTGATGCTGAGTTTCTCCCAGCAAGAAAATGAGAGTCACAATCTAAGGGCAAAAGTATTATCACTGAACCAGTTTTACCTGCTATATCTGAATATGACTCTTTAGATAATACTATCCTTCATCTTGAAAAAGATATTAGAGAAAAATAATCACTTATAGAAGATTTGTGGAAAACATTAAAATTGCAGAAAGAAGAACTGAACTATCTCAAATAGAAGAAAGATGAACATCTAGAAAGAGAGATGTTCAATGCTGAGTCAGATTTTGACTTAATTGAATCTAACCTAGTTAAAGGTTTAGATGACAGACTAATCATCTCTGTAAATATTAATGTCCAAGGTTATTTACATTATGCCCTTGATGCACAAATAGATACAAGTGCAATGAATTCCTTTTGCCAAGCATGGAGCCATACCTTCCTACTACTGGCAACCAGTAGATATATCATTCAGAGCTGTCAATAAATCTGAGTTGAAGATAAAGTATATTGCTCCAGATTTTCCTATCTATCTATAGGAAGAGAAAGTATCTGTCACTCTATATTGTTTTGATACAGGCGCAGACATACTATTAGGACAAGACTTTGTAAATAAATGTTTACCTTTCATGATTGGAAACAATTTTGTACAGATGACTATTTTAGGTAAACCCCTCCAGTTACCAAGCAAGTCCACTTATGAAACAAGGATTGCAGTGA
>ML802004.1:257033-280946 GCA_009831015.1 Picea engelmannii
GACCAAATATGAAGGATCTTGCTGGGTCATATTTGAATGTTCTACTTTCAAAGCTTATCCTTACTGGTGGACAGGATGGTTGTACATATTATATTGGAACTATTGTCCAAGAGATGTTGATTTCTTTCATGCTGACAAAGAAGATTTTATCCAATGGTTCAGAGCAGAGATTGAAGAAGCTGCACACTATGAAGGTTGGTTTATCTTCAGACTATCATTTGTAGGAAGTGAATTAAAAGATATTACAGTTGAACCTTCTCAGCCTCCAGCTTATAAAGTCATCGGTGACTTCTATGGTGACATTTGTGTACTTGAGGATGAATTAATACCAGCAATGAAAGGATCACCTTTCTACAAGTGTTTCAGCGGGCTTCCTCCATTTTCAAGCAATCACAGCTCACCTCCTAACAGTCACATAAATTTTGATAGTGATACATCTTTTGATTCTGTAGTTGAATATAATATAATAAATAGAATGGAAGCATGATGGACCCTGATGTCATATTTTGTAATAAATTTATTCCTTTCATGTCTATCGGGTCGACAGTGGTGTCCCGACAGTTCTGTGGGTTCCTGTAGAACTCCATAGTGTATTCATGTGAGTAGGAATAATTACTTTAGTCAGAGTCATTCCGTAAAAGTTGGTATGGGTCCCCATATGGCCGAGCCTCCAAGGGATGAGATAACAGCTGTAGTCCACAACTGCCCCATCCACTTCATGGAATATTTTGTCACCGGTAGTTGCCAGTTTAGATCTACCAGTAACCTGCTTAGGTTTGTATAAATAAGGTTCGACCCCTTTCATTTGAGGCATTCGAAGTTGAGAGTCTGAGAGAGAGAGTCTAGTCTAAGAGTCGAGCAGTGTGTATCCTCTTCACTCTTCACTCGCCTTCGGGATCTTGTGATTGTGAATGAAAAACACTGATCTCAAGTGTAATACTTCCGTGTGCTCTGAAAAAGTCTGTTGTGCTCCGTAAGATCCAGTAATTGTAAGTTTTGGTATCAGAGCAAGCAATCTTGTATCATCCATCCATTTTTGGAACTCTGATGGTGCATTCTTCAAGCATTTAAGTTTTGTTATTGTATATATTGATGACTTACTTGTTTGTTCCATAGACTGTAAAGCACATGTACAGCATTTGAAAACTGTCTATGATCTTTTGTACAAACATGGATTAGTGCTCAGCAAATCTAAGCTGTGTTGGGCACAAACTAATATTGAGTATGTTGGTCTTATACTATCCAAAGGAGAAGTAGAACTCCAAGATCATGTATTGAAAAAACTTACAGATTTCGCTGATGAAATTCTTGACCAAAAACAACTGCAAAGGTTCCTTGGATGCTTAAACTATATAAGGCAGTTTTATGAAAATCAAGCCAAAGATGTAAGAATACTGCAGAAAAGGTTAAGCAAGATTTTACCATGGAATTACAAAATGACACAAGCAGTTCAGATTATCAAGCAAAAAATCCAGAATCTGCCAAAACTATATCTTCCAGATATGAGCATGCAGCTAGTCCTTGAGACTGAAGCTTCTAATGATGCTTGGGCTGCAGTTCTATGGCAAAAGAATGGTCCTAGACTGGAAGAAGTTTGTATTTATGCTTCTTGATGCTTCAGTGATGCTGAGTCAAGATACCCTTCTTCACACAAAGAAATTCTTGCTGTCAAAAATGGCATCAAGAAATTCAGGCTGTTTCTAAAACCTGTGCATTTTATTGTTAGAACAGAGTTGAAACATATGAAGGGAAAGCTTACTAATCAAAGATTGTTGGAACAAGGAAATAACAGGATATTGCGTTGGAGCTTATGGCTTGATGGATTCGATTTTGAAATCCAATATAAGCCAGGAAAAGATAACTGTGTTGTTGATCTACTAACAAGAGAAGCTGCTCCAAGCAAAGAAAAGAATAAAACAATTAAATGGCTTCATCCTCCTTGAGCATAAGGGATGCTCCTCCACCAAGATTCAAATGGATCCTAGTGTGTGACAATTGTAAATATTGTTATTGTTTTGATTGTTTAGTTTGTTGCATAAAGTCCAGCCCAGCATGTATAAATATATTAAATTATTGGGTACAATCCTATAATCATCAGAATTATAATAGGTATTTTAGAGATAGTCATCATATAGCTAAAGGAACAATGACTGGAGGACCTTATCAAAGACAAGTATATTTTGTGCTCTTTTCACCAACCATCAATTATGAAGACTGATGCAAGATTATTTTACAGACCAAATATGAAGGATCTTACTGGGTCATATTTGAATGTTCTACTTTCAAAGCTTATCCTTACTGGTGGACAGGATGGTTGTACATATTATATTGGAACTATTGTCCAAGAGATGTTGATTTTTTTCATGCTGACAAAGAATCTTTTATCCAATGGTTCAGAGCAGAGATTGAAGAAGCTCCACACTATGAAGGTTGGTTTATCTTCAGACTATCCTTTGTAGGAAGTGAATTAAAATATATTACAGTTGAACCTTCTCAACCTCCAGCTTATAAAGTCATCAGTGACTTCTATCGTGACATTTGTGTACCTGAGGATGAATTAATACCAGCAATGAAAGGATCACCTTTCTACAAGTGTTTCAGCAGGCTTCCTCCATTTTCAAGGGATCACAGCTCACCTCCTAGCAGTCACATAAATTATGATAGTGATACATCTTTTGATTTTGTAGCTGAATATAATATAATAAATAGAATGGAAGCATGATGGACCCTGATGTCCTATTTTGTAATAAAGTTATTCCTTTCATGTCTATCGGGCTGACAGTGGTGTCCCGACAGTTCCGTGGGTTCCTGTAGAACTCCATAGTGTATTCATGTGACTGGGAATAATTAATTTAGTCAGAGTCATTCCGTAAAAGTTGGTATGGGTCCCCATATGGCCAAGCCTCCAAGGGACGAGATAACAACTGTAGTCCACAGCTGCCCCATCCACTTCATGGAATCTTTTGTCACCGGCAGTTGCCAGTTTAGATCTACCGGTAACCTGCTCAGGTTTTTATAAATAAGGCTCGACCCCTCTCATTTGAGGCATTCAGAGTTGAGAGTCTAAGAGAGAGTCTAGTCTAAGAGTCGAGCAATGTGTATCCTCTTCACTCTTCACTCGCCTTCGGGATCTTGTGATTGTGAACGAAAAACATTGATCTCAAGTGTAATACTTACGTGTTCTCTGAAAAAGTCTATTGTGCTCCGTAAGATCCAGTAATTGGAAGTTTTGGTATCAGAGCAAGCAATCTTGTATCATCCATCCGTTTTTGGAACTTTGATGGTGCATTCTTCAAGCATTTAAGTTTTGTTATTGTATATATTGACGACTTACTTGTTTGTTCCATAGACTGTAAAGCACATGTACAGCATTTGAAAACTGTCTATGATCTTTTGTACAAACATGGATTAGTGCTCAGCAAATCTAAGCTGTGTTGGGCACAACCTAAGATTGAGTATCTTGGTCTTATATTATCCAAAGGAGAAGTAGAACTCCAAGATCATGTATTGAAAAAACTTACAGATTTCCCTGATGAAATTCTTGACCAGAAACAACTACAAAGATTCCTTGGATGCTTAAACTATATAAGGCAGTTTTATGAAAATCAAGCCAAAGATGTAAGAATACTGCAGAAAAGGTTAAGCAAGATTTTACCATGCAATTACAAAATGACACAAGCATTTCAGATTATCAAGCAGAAAATCCAGAATCTGCCAAAACTATATCTTCTAGATATGAGCATGCAGCTAGTCCTTGAGACTGATGCTTCTAATGATACTTGGGCTACAGTTCTATTGCAAAAGAATGGTCCTAGATTGGAAGAAGTTTGTATTTATGCTTCTGGATGCTTCTGTGATGCTGAGTCAAGATACCCTTCTTCACACAAAGAGATTCTTGCTGTCAAAAATGGCATCAAGAAATTCAGGCTGTTTCTAAAACCTATGCATTTTATTGTTAGAACAGACTTGAAAAATATGAAGTGAATGCTTACTAATCAAAGATTGTTGGAATAGGGAAATAACAGGATATTGCGTTGGAGCTTTTGGCTTGACATATTCGATTTTGAAATCCAATATAAGCCAGGAAATTATAACTTTTTGCTGATCTACTAACAAGAGAAGTTGCTCCAAGCAAAGAAAAGAATAAAACAATTAAATGGCTTCATCCTCCTTGAGCACAAGGGATGCTTCTCCACCAGGATTCAAATGGATCCTAGTGTGTGACAATTGTAAATATTGTTATTGTTTTGATTGTTTAGTTTGTTGCATAAAGTCTAGCCCAGCATGTATAAATATATTAAATTATTGGGTACAGTCCTATAATCATCAGAATTATAATAGGTATTTTAGAGATAGTCATCATATAGCTAAAGGAACAATGACTGGAGGACCTTATCAAGGACAAGTATATTTTTTGCTCTTTACACCAGCCATCAATTATGAAGACTGTTGCAAGATTTTGTTACCGACCAAATATGAAAGATCTTGTTGGGTCATATTTGAATGTTCTACTTTCAAAGATTATCCTTACTGGTGGACAGGATGGTTGTACATATTATATTGGAACTATTGTCTAAGAGATGTTGATTTCTTTCATGCTGACAAAGAAGCTTTTATCCAATGGTTTAGAGCAGAGATTGAAGAAGCTGCACACTATGAAGGTTGGTTTATCTTTAGACTGTCCTTTGTAGGAAGTGAATTAAAAGATATTACAGTTGAACCTTCTCAGCCTCCAGCTTATAAAGTCATTAGTGACTTCTATGGTGACATTTGTGTACCTGAGGATGAATTAATACCAGCAATGAAAGGATCACCTTTCTACAAGTGTTTCAGCGGGCTTCCTCCATTTTCAAGCGATCACAGCTCACCTCCTAGCAGTCACATAAATTATGATAGTGATACATCTTTTGATTCTGTAGCTGAATATAATATAATAAATAGAATGTAAGAATGATGGACCCTGATGTCCTATTTTGTAATAAAGTTATTCCTTTCATGTCTATCGGGCCGACAATGGTGTCCCGACAGTTCCGTGGGTTCCTGTAGAACTCCACAGTGTATTCATGTGAGTTGGAATAATTACTTTAGTCAGAGTCATTCTGTAAAAGTTGGTATGGGTCCCCATATGGCCGAGCCTCCAAGGGATGAGATAACAACTGTAGTCCACAGCTGCCCCATCCATGTCATGGAATCTTTTGTCACCGGTAGTTGCCAGTTTAGATCTACCGGTAACCTGCTCAGGTTTGTATAAATAAGGCTCGACCCCTCTCATTTGAGGAATTCGAAGTTGAGAGTCTGAGAGAGAGTCTAGTCTAAGAGTCGAGCAGTGTGTCTCCTCTTCACTCTTCACTTGCCTACGGGATCTTGTGATTGTGAATGAAAAACACTGATCTCAAGTGTAATACTTCTGTGTGCTCTGAAAAAGTCTGTTGTGCTCTGTAAGATCCAGTAATTGTAAGTTTTGCTATCAGATCCATAAGTGTTGTGTCGAGCTAGTTTCTGCCTAAGCAGTCAGCCAGGAGCCTGTCTAATGTTCTTGTTTCTAAGAAGACATAAGACTAAAAGCCCTGCTTTTCTGTGCAATTATAGCTCATAGTATGTTTTTTTCAGTCATGCCTCCTGCATGATTTATATATGTGTCTATAATACGTGCCTCATGCATGTAATTGTAATCTCTGAGATCAGTTGATTAATATAAAAAAGTTTATTGTGAAGTGATTCTACTTTGGAACGAGCCTTGTGCCTAAAGTGTATGATTGCGAGAAGTGCAAATACTCAGTATTAAGTGACTTGATCTGCTTGACTATGGTCTCGAGTTGTTGTTGTAGGACAGTAAGCCAACCATTGTTGTCGTGTGAGGCATTGAGTGTTGTATCGTCCTTTTCCCATAGTAAGTTTGGTCTTACCACTTAATATATTTGCTTACCTGCAATAATTGAAGTATACTGTCAGGAGTAGAAGTAGTTACAAATGGCTTCACAGAATGATAAAGCTCCGTATGATTTTTCTACTGATGTCAAATATAAACCATCTAAGTGGTATAAGTATCTTTTGAGCCAGTCCTCTTCATCTAAAGAGTTATATAATACAAGATTGCTTGCTCAAGAATATGAACCAGATGTCAACTGGAGAATGCCTGAGATTGAGCCTGCAAAGATATATGACCTTCCTATGTTTAAATTTCGTGATACTACTCTCATAACATATTGTTCTAATAATGTTCCTCTCTCTCTTGGACAATCTGTTTATCAGATTCCTCTCATCCAACAAGCCGAAATTGATTGGGGTCTCGAACATGGTTATAAATACATTCATCTTGGATTGATACAGTTTGGAATTAATCCTTTGGTCATACCAGGTCTAGATACTTATGTGTTAACCTGTATAATTGATTCTAGAAATAATACCTTCTCTGACACTCTTATCTCTGGATTCCAAGCTCCTCTGCATAATGGCCCTGTCTGGTCTTCTGCACTTCCAAGATATCAAGTATCTCTCACAGATCCTTATATTAATTCTCTCTTACAAGCCTATGTCCAATTCTTTGGCTTTAACATGACAGAAGCCTCTGAAATAGCCCAGTTGCATACAACTGTCTGTCTTTGCTTTGTGTCCACTACCATGCCTGCTTTAAAACCTAAGTTGTTACAATGCGCTACATCCGAAAGCGTGGTGGTTGGTCCCAGCAATGTTTCTCCTCTCACTCTTGCTTTTGCGAAACACTCTACAATTGAAGAGTGGTCTACAGATTACCAGCCGATTTCTTCCCATATTACACCCCCAATGCCTCGACAATTATCAATCGAGATTAATTCTTCAGGGAGAAATGTCTTAAAACTAGGTAGATCACAGAGTGCTAGAATACAAGATTTGTATAGACAAATGTCTTCCCTGTCAACCAGTACCTCTGATCTTAATCCTAGACAGTTCTCTGACAGACATCCATCTTTCTGCAAAACTACTATATATAAACCTTGTTTAGGAAAATCTAAATTAGATGATCATTTATTAACCCATCAGAAAGGTTCTAAAAATTGTTATTATTGTAAAAAACAGTTTCCAACACAAGAACCCTCTTCTGATACTGATTCATCCTTTGTACCATCTGCTCCTAGAACTTTTATAACATTCCAGTCAAATATTGAACATCATGGTCAGCATACTAATTGCTCGGAATGTCAAGATCTAGCTATCCCTATGATAAAAATGATGAATGCCCCTTTGCCAAGGAGTGGTAGGGATAAGAAACCTGAGTTACCATACAGAAATTTAGGACCAGGAAACCACATACCTAAATTTCCGAATGACATGGTAGAAGATCTAGATTTTATAAAATATAGGAAAGCAGATGCAGAACCTCCTCAAGACATTGTGATACTTCAAAACTATGCAAACTATCAATCTGTTTGTCTTGCTCAAAACATTGATGATATAGCGCAAGACCTGGTACAAACCAAAATCCATATGAGTGGTTTGCATTCTGAAATAGATTCATTGGAAGCTAACCAAGAACAGATGAAGTCCCAACTTGAGAAGATCTTAGAAAAATTAGAAATAATTCAGACTGTTGTTTTCAGTCTGAAAGATTCTTTTGAGGAAGAAATAAAGCCTTCCTCCCCAATTTTGATTGAAGATGTTGAAGGAGATGCCTCTTTCAAATGGTTTCGCACTTATAGTTCTATAGAAGAACAGAAACAACCAACTCTTAAACAGCTGGCAGCAGAAGTCCCAAATCCTACCTTAGCCAGAATTGCTGAAGTATTAGAACTTGCTGTTTCTAAAATAGAGTTAGTTAAAAAGCAATTTTCTGAACTAGAAGAGGAAGTAAAACAAGCCTCTAGTAGCAGGATTGTGACAGAGTCTTTTCTTAAAGTAATTGTTGGAGAAAGATCTTCTGCTACTGTTGATGATTCTAAGGCACCCGAATCCTCACGACAAGCAGAAAGTACATCTTTTGAAACTGCTTGGGAAAAATGGTGCAATGAAAAGTATGGTACTTCAAAGAAGTCCCCCATTGATCCTTCCAATACTGATGCTCATCCTACCCTCTCTAATTCAAATATAGAGAGTGCTCCAGTCTCTAATATTAACTGTAAATCAAAAACTGAAATCATGATGATGATCCAGAAATGGCAAGCCTGGGCAAAAACCCAGAAAATGTTATTTAAAGACAAAGTCTCTTGGAGTGATTTAGCTCTAAGATTGACTTGGGGATTTACTGGAAATCTAGGAATCTGGTGGGAAAGAATCACACCCAAAAGCAAGCTCAAGATACTGAATCATGAAAAATCAGTTGATGAGCTAGTTAAGGCTGTAGTTCATGAATTTTATGGCAATATCAAATTGGATACAAGTCATTTTGCTGATTTGTATATGAATCAACAATTATGCCATTTGTCCCAGCTTACTAAGTTCTACTATACCATGCAAGATCTACTATATAAGGTACCTGATCCAGAGAATATAGCATATCTTAGAAAATATTTATCTTCTATGTCTGGAAAAGTACCAGAACTAGTTAGAGAAAGATTTGATGATTTAGACATTGATATATCTGAATTATCTTTAGCTGGTCTGCAGGAGCACATCATTACTGCTCTGCAAAATGAATGTCTTCGAAAGAAGACCCAAAAATATCTCAAGAAACAATTAGGTTTTGATTCTTCTGTCTGTGATATTTTCACAGAAACATATTCTTTTGGTTGTAACAATAAAAATAAATCTTGTAAGCAAGGTTGTCATTGTGCCCAATGTAATGTTAAAAGGAAACGATTTCCTATGAAACAACCTAAGCGTTTCTTTCATAAGAATCAGCCACAAAAGAAATCCTTCTTTAAACGTCGGCCTCAAAATCATAAAGCTAAGAAGTCATCCTGCTTTATCTGTAAGGAGCCTGGCCACTGGGCATCTCAGTGTCCTCTGCGGTCTAAGACTAAGTTCCAAACTAAAATTATGGATCTTTTTTAGACTGGCTACGATCCATCCGAATGGGAACTAGTTGAACACTGTTCAGATGGTGAATACCTATCTCTTACAGATAGTGATTCCTCCCTAGAAGACACTAACTACAACCAACAATCTGACTCTGAGTCAGATTCCTCCCAGGTAGAAGATGCACTTAATTTTATTGAGATAAAGATGATGACCCCCTTTATTGACCTCTCTGCCTTAATGCAACAGAGGTCTACTCTGCAATCCAAAATGTCCACCCTAACTCCCGGACAATTCCTACTTGCAAACCGCTATGCTTCTCAGATTGCCCGCCTTACTGATCAAATTGACTCTATTCAGCAGCCAAGCGTGGTGAATATCCATCATTACACACCCTATAATGTATATATATATATATAGGACAAAAACTTCTTTAGTTTGTTGGAATGAACAAGTTGGATACTATTGCGCGTGACCTATAGAAATCTCTTAGGTAAAGGGAGTTAGGATTTTTATGCCCCAAACCTAATCTATGGTATAGTTATTATGGGTATAGATGAGTTGGTTGGGAAGAAAAGGGAAATTTCTAAAATTCTCGGAGATTTAATCTTATAAGTTGTATATTAGGCAAGAGGTAAGGTAGGAAAAATTTGACATACTATGATAGGTCAGAAATAAATTGCGTCACAGAAGATTTATGGAGGAATGTAGTTTGTTTCCCCATGTATTGATAAACCTATAAAGTGTGATTTGATATTGTAGACCTCATATTAATAATAAAAGTTTTTTTTATTTTTTTATTTGATAGTTTTTAGGTATATTACAGTCATTCATATACTTTTGTTGATTACATTTTAATAGAAATATTATTTTCTCGTCCAATTAATGTCTTGAAAATATTTGAATTGTTATTCCATGGGCATATTTGTTATGAATATTGATAGATTATGTTATTAAATGTGATAATTTTATATATTATCACCATATGCTTGCATATCTTGGTTGTTGAGGACAAGTTGCATATATAATGCTTTGAGTCGAGTGCTCAATGGTGGACTTCATCGAATGTCTGGACGAGGTAGGATCTTTATCTTGTTTGGCTATCATATTTATTTATATAGCATACTTGAGATTAGATTTGATTTCTGCAGTCATTTCCGTCTATTGTGGTTTACCCCATACAATAGAGTGATTTTCCTCATAACAAATGGTGAAAATTTTCATGGAAATAAATACATTCCTTCTGAAAATACCCTTTTCTACCAGTCTTTCTTTGTACCTGTCAACTTTATCATCAAAACATTTTTTTAGCTTGTAAACCTACTTGCAGTTGACAACATTCCAGTCCTTTGGAAGTTCTACTAGGTCCCATGTTTCATTCCTCTCTAAGGAATCCATTTATTCTTTCATTTCTACTTTCCATTTATCACTTTCAGATACCTTCGTTGCTTCCTGATAACAATTAGGTTATCCATCATTATAAATCAAAGAAACCTATGTAGCATAATCATCATACATCTTAGGAAAATTTCTAACCTTTGTAGATCTCTGTAGAGATTGTTGCGGTATTTCCTCAATTTCCTAGAAAAAAAAATTATCATCATCTTCTTATGTAGGAATTTCTTCATCAACATTTTCATTCTCCTCCTCTCCTATAGATGATCGAGTATCCAACTGAATTTTCGGAGTTTGTGGTACTTCTGTTTGTTTCACTTCAACATCTACATCTGATTTTATTAGTGACAATTCATCAAATAATAAATCTCTATTGTTATCGGACTAATCGGTAGGTGCGGACACTAACAGATCTCTGTAGATCCACCTGGATCTAGAACAAAATAGGACAGGACATGACTCTTTCCCTAAGTTATGACCATTGAAATAGCTAATAAGGAGGAACAAGGGACATACCTTTGAATCACTTCCTTGGGTCTCTGTTCCTCCCGCTTCGCTCTGGCGCTCCCGTGAGGTCAAGACCAAGACAACACAAACCAACCAAAGTGAAGATAGCTAAACGTATTCAATTGTCAACTTATGTGTATGATCAAGGAATTACACAATAAAGTAAGAATGACTTTATGGGAAAAGGACATGTCGTTGTATCATATTAATCGAAAGTAGAAGATACAACTTGGTCGCCTTGATGTCGCAAGCTTCCTTTCGGTGACTCTTGGCTCCAACACACACACTTGCTCAATTCTTGCATGAAGAAGATCCAAGTTCTTGATAGACTTGCTAGAGTCTCCAAGCTCTTATTCAAGATGGGTTCTTCACAAAATTCCTTCACCAATTCTCCAAATAATCTTGCTTAACCTTTTCCATGAGAGTCCCATCAATATATAAGAGAGGATGAGATGGTTACATGGATGAGAATGATCCCACCAAATCAGGGAAACCAGTAAAATGATAACCATTCGAATGACAACCCATTATCTAGAATATTCCTTTCTAGAACCATCGAGATTTCATCTTTTTCCAAGCTTGACATCAAGTTCGCACCCTAGGTATAGAGCATAGTGCGAGAGGTTCACACCCTAGATGAAGGTAGCCTACGAGAATAGGTCATTCTCGCACCCTAGGCCATATGCAACCTGCGAACTCTCTTCAAAAACATGTTTTCTGGAAGGAGATGAATTCCACTTTTTCTCAGGAGAAAGTTCTTGTTGAGAGCCTGAGTACACCATTGTTAATACACCATCTCGATGACCAAAATCATGGGTAACAGAATGCCCCCCAAAGTATGAGGCCAGAATCAGTGATAGTCGAAATACTTTGTAAACTGTGTGTGTGTCAGAAACCAAGAGCGCACTTAATTGGAAACCTGCAACAACCAAGCATCTGCAGAATATCATACTAGTTCTAAGGTAGGCATTCCCATACTCAGATCATGGACAAATGACACTGTAAGCATAGGTCATGGCCACCAATCATACACTGTGGATCCATGCCGTCAAAATATCGCATAGCCACCAGGAATACACTATGGATCTATGCAAGAAAATTCAAATTGAAACGACATAGCCACAAGACATACAAAGTGGATCTATGTGTTAGCAAATTATACATTTTCCATCGCAACCTGGACCAAAGAGATAAGATCTAGGGTCTTCACTCCTGTCACCCAAAAGTACGAGTCTAACCATGCGATTACATGTGTCGAAGTCGAACATGGTAGAAACCACTTGATTACCGGTCAATGATGAAACCGTTAACAAGTGTGAGGGAAATCACCATTAATGTCAATGACTCCCAAGGTACACTAGTACAATCCACCGAATGCGAATAAATGAGTTGAAGTCAAACATCCGATGGAATATTCCAATCAGGGGTCAATGATGAAAATCCACTGTCGAAAGCGAGGAAACCTGCCATTGAGGCATGCAAGTTCCAAGGTACCAAAGAATTTCTAAGTCTTGTTTCCAGATAATGAGCTGGAGTCGACGGAAAAAAACTCCTCACAGGAGGGCCTTGATGTATCCCCCATCAATGACACGAAATGAGTAACAGATTTTGAAGGTGGAACAGAGTATGATGTAAATTGGATTGGACATAGGGAAGGCCAACACGGAGAGAATGGACAACTGCAGATGGCCGACTCAATAAAGGTTTCGGATGAAATTATCTTGAACATATGAATGACACGACCAAATATTTGGCAGCATTGACTCAAAGATGACACAGGATATGACCTTGTAGCAAATTGAATGAGAGGCAAATGGATTTCCCAAACTGGCTTCAAATACTGAATAGGGGGGTGTCATGTTCAAGAGCGACATTTACTACCAATAATATGAATACAAAAACACATCCATTTCCCAAATTTCCCCCCACCATTTCTGGTGAGTACCTCTTTATTTTTATGCAAGCTTGAGGAGGATAACATATGCTTGTTGATGTAAGCTCATCCTTCAGACAAGTCCCTCGGAGTATGTTTAATGAACCCTAGGAAGGAGTGGTTCAGTCCCATATGGGTCTTTCAATGTTTGTTTTATGAGTCCAAAGAAAGAAAACTCGAAGGTTTTTCATGATTATAGAGTTTGGAAAAACACTTAAAAGAGAACTCTCTCAGTTCCTTTTTCATAAAATAGTTTGAAGAGACTGAGAAAGAGATAAATTATCGCCCAATAGACGCTTTCTTCAAATACTTTAACGATCATGAAAAGAGCAAGGTCGCTCGGCAATCTTTTCATGTTTAGAGAGTCTGAAAAGAGCTTAAAGGGGACTCCAAAGGGGGTTCCTTTTTTGTATAACCTTGTTGAGCCCGAAAAAGTCATAAAAGTATGCTCGATCACGTTCTCATATATTTTCGAGCACGAGAACGGACACAGACCACGCTCGAGGTTTTGTACAAAAACCATGAAAAACAATCAAAACATGCAATAAAAAAGAGAAAAATATATCTGTATCCTCGTGTGTGAGCGTCGAGGTCATTATATCTACAAAATTTGCACTCATAAAGGTATTAGGCATTAGGTTTAATAAATAATTATAAAAAACCAATTAACAAATCGTAAAAGTAAATATAAATGAGTAAAAAGTGTTTTTTACCATAGTCATTGTAACTTTGCAAATATTTAGTCCAAAACCCCTCTTTTACCCTTAAATTTTGGTGCTCGATTGCAAGAGGTACGAGCATATATTTGACGAACCGTCTCCGACAGTGAGGTAGGCTCCTCATCCTCTATCTTTTCATGGTTTAGTTTTTCATTTTCATTGGTAAAAATCATATTTTTGAACTTGTTTTAAAGGTTAAAAATGCGCTCAGCCATTCTCGCAGGCCAGCCACACGGGACCTGCGAGAATGCATCATTCTCGCAGGTGGCCCCAAAGGTGCCTATGATAACCTCACACTATGCCTAAAGGGCACCTGCGAGAACCGCAAAGCATAAAATTTTTTTGAAATTTGCTCAATGAAAAGGATACCAAATGTTGAATAGAGTTGCTGATCTTCTTCTTCTGTTTCTTCTGCAGGTATTTGGCTATCACCATGGTTCTAGAATTACGTGAAAGAGAACACAAAGAAGATGATATTATTGCTGGAAATGATCCGGGCACCGTTGCCACTTTGCGGAACTATGGGCTTCTAAAATTCTTTCGTATCCCGGGCATGAGGGCCCAAGTCAGACTATTGGAGTACCTTGTGCATATGTTGGACCCGGACCAACAAGTATTCCATGTCAGGGTCCACACGTTGTCCTTGGACATTGAGGACATTTACTTTTTGACAGGGTTGTCACAGCGTGGGTACCACGCGAGCCTAACTAGTAGCAAAGGTGGTGGGATGCCTATGAAAGAATACTGTCATTTGCACTGTGTTCCAGAGGCGAAAAAGAGAAAAGGAAAATTAGCCATTTGGGGAGTGCGGGATTTGACCCTTCGCACTATTTTGTTCGCCATTGCTCATATGGCTGGGAGCGCTTCTCCTCACATGGCTCTCTAGAGCTACTTTTAGTATGCCACAGAGTGTATTGAGCCTTGGATTTTCAACTGGGTAGATGTAGTCCTTCGTAGCATGAAGAGGCAGTTGACTAAGAGCAGAAGAGGCGACCTGAAGCAATTCGGATACGTGTCATTGTTGGTATCCTTCTTTCTTGAGAGGGTTCGTTTGCTGAGATTGCAGGTTGAATGGGGTCTACCGGCTCTAGAGGATCCAAGAATGTTGAGGTGGTGTAACCTCATGGCTAGGCACGTAGCCAGACCAATTATCAAATACAATGATCACTTCTTTGACTGGTTGCGACCACAGATGTTGATGGTCGATGATTATGCCTATGCCGGGTTGGAATTTCGAGGAGACCCAGACTTGGTCCTACCTGAGGGTGCTCAGTGGAGAGATCTCGGTAAGAAGTACACACATTTTTCACTTTTTAAATGTTTTTGTGAATTTTATCATATGCAAATGTTTTTATGTTCGTCCAAGGTCTAATTACAAAATTATTTTTGATGACACTGACGTGGGGCCTTATCGATCTCCAGGTACTTCTCCTATTCAGTGACAAGGAGAGGTATCTCCAGTGCCACAATGGGACGCTAAATATTATGAAGCGGTGGAATAAAACCTGGAGGGTTTGACAGCAGACATTCCAGACATGCCTCTTGGAGAGGTTCCGCGACGTTACCAGCGTCATACAGTGGGAGTGTCAGATTTTGTTGGCCAACTGCTTCGTAGGGTTGCCCGGGCAGTCGTGTGTTACCATGAATGTCATCCATGACATCACTTTGTAGAAGCTATGAGCTTCAGATTTTGAAATTTTGGTCCTCGGACAGAACTTTTTTGTAAAAAACTTTTTGATCGTTATATATACATATGGCATCTACCGACTTATCTTGTGTTGTGTGATGTTTGTGATGTGATTGATTTATAAATGGCCCAAATGTCTATCTAATACATAATTAGCTAATGCATCAGTTAATATATTTAGACATCTAGGAATATGTTGATATTCAATATAATCAAAATAATGTTCCAATAGGCGAATTCGCACATACACCCGTAACAAAGTAGGACTTCGAATAGTGTAGACATTACTTAACTGTAGTACTATGAGCTGTGAATCGAGTCGCACAACCAAGTGACGGATACTGAGCGAGATAGCATCGACCAATAATTCGATAACGGTGCTATACTCTGCAATATTGTTGGTTGCACGACCGAGGCATACACCTTGTAAAGAGACAAGTTCGTTTGTATGGGCGTAAATTTCCCATGCAGCGGAAGCAAGGTTCTGAGTGCTATGGCTAGCGCCATCAGTGAAGCCAAAGTAGGGTAGCGAACACTCCAACATCTGGAAATAAAACATAACGTCACATAATGGTGGAGACCAGATAACGAGAAAAGAAAACTACAGTAACACACAAGAAGTATGATACAATAAAAATACAAGTACTCGTGCACAGGTGATCTTATGCATAGTACTTTTTCAAGTACAACCCATTTCTAGGTTCACTTAAAGGGATACCATTGTAATGTACTAACTTGTAAGCTCCTTTTTCCAAAACTCGTTTAACGATGTAAGGACCTTGTCACATGGCTTCGAATTTTCCAGCCCCTAGCAGATCTCGATCTTGTTCATAGAGGAGAACCAGATCCCCTTCGGAGAAAACACAAGGCTTACCATGTTTGTCATATTGGGCCTTGACACGTTTCTTCTGGGTTTCTATGACTAGGGTATCATCGCGTCTAGTTTCGTCTAATCACATAAGGTACAACATACGTTCTTCTTTAGCCGAAGTGTTGGGTAGGAGTTCGACAACTAGTTTTAAAGAGGGTATCTCGCATTCGATCGGGAGAATGGCTTCCAAACCATAGACTAACCAGAAAGGTGTAAAACCAGTAGTAGACTTGACGGATGTCCTGTAAGCCCACAATGCTGAAAACAACATTATATGCCAACTTGTTTTGTGAATCCCTATCATTCGTCGAAGCATGGTTATGAGAACTTTGTTAATCGCTTCGACTTGGTCGTTGGCTTGTGGGTAATAGGGCGTTGAGTTTTCATGGAGAAGACCCAACTTTTCAGTGAGTTCGGACATCATGAAGTTTCTAAAGTGACTACCGTGATTGGTGATGATAGCCTGAGGAAAACCAAAACGAGCTATGATGTGATTGAAAATGAATAAAGCTGCGGTCTTTCCAGTATTGTCAAATGTCGGCATCACCTCGGCCCATTTCGTAAAATAATCTACGGCTACAATAATGTATCCATGCCCCACAGCTGAGTGAGGGTGACATGTCATGAAATCGATGCCCTATTTCACAAAGGGACCAATGGAGACCACAGGGTGAAGAGGAGAAGGGTGTGACCATATTTTATGATTATAGTTCTGGCAAGCATCACATTTTTGGACGACAATTATGCAATCGTTAAATAACGAAGGCCAAAAATATCCTACGTGTAAGATCTTCTAGGCAGTAGCATACCCGGACATATGACCACCACAAGCTCCAAAGTGGCATTCATTTAAGGTTTTCTTGGCTTCGTCGAACGTGAGGCAGCGTCGAAAAACTGAGTCAATCCCCCGACGATAAAGAGTGTCCCCGAGGATAATATATTGACGGGCTTGGTAGCGTATTCGACGTCGGTCAGTACTAGACAAATTGGGCCGAAAATTCTAGGTTTGGAGATATATGATGATATCACCATACCAAAGATCATCAGAACTAATAAGGAAAAGGGATTCATTAGGTAATGAATCGGTTGCTACATTTTCCGTTTCAGAGTAGGGAAAGTCTCATATCAACTCGGCAAACACTAAGGACTTCTTGGACTTGGCTCATTCAAATTCCAAGTCAAACTCCTGGAGTATTACGATCCATTTGGAGTATTTTCCCCCTAGCAATTGATGTGTGAGAATGTGTTGCATAGGGTTGCAGTTAGAAATCATTGTAGTCTTGCAAGAGAGGATATAGTTCCGGAAGCGTTGAACTGCTTGGACGACTACCAAGGCCAGTTTTTCGACATGTAAATACTTGGTTTTGGTAGGCGTTCGACTTTGACTCAAGTAATAGATAACATGTTCGTCGTGAGAATCATCCTCTTGGACGAGAACCATACCAATAGTGTAATCTGAGGCGATGAGGTAGAGGAAATAATTGCGACTGTAATTGGGGGGAAAGAGAAGCAGAGAACGTGTCATGGACAGTTTCAAAGCTTTGAAGGCTTTGTTTGTGACAGTATCCCATATGAACTCGGACCCCTTTTTGAGGAGTCACGTAAATCCACGAGTTATCTCGGCGTAGCTCGGGATGAAACGACGAAGAAAGTTTGCTTTCCCTTGCAAACTTTGTAACTGGCGGACTGTAGAAGGAGGAGGGAGATTAAGGATCACCTCAACCTTTAAAGGATCTACCTAGATCCCTTGATGCAAAATAATAAATCCTAGCAGTCGGTCGGATTCCATGCAGAAAATGCACTTGTGAGGGTTCAAGCATATGTGGTAAAACCGACAGCGGATGAAAATGGCTCGAAGGTGGATTGGATGATCGACTCAGCGCATGGAATGAGTGGGTAAGTCGTCAAGATATGGTTGCACGATGTGCTTGATATCATGGAAGGCATAAGACATAGCACGTTGAAAAGTTGCGCCAGCGTTCTTGAGACCGAAAGGGAGTTTCCAATAGGCAAAAGTGCCCCAAGGACAAATAAAAGCAGTCTTGTGCTGATCCTCGGTAACAATATTGATTTGATTATATTCGGAGAAACCATCCATTAGAGAGAAGATTTCACTTCTGGCACAATCGTCGACAATTTGATTGACAAAGGGGGTAGGAAAGTTGTCTTTAGGACAAGATTTGTTAATATCCCTATAATCAACACATACACGAATTGTGCCTTGTTTCTTGTGAATTGGGACAAGATTGGAAACCCAGTCAATGAGGGCCATTAGGTAAATAAAGCCAGCTTTTAGAAGTTTCTCGACTTCTAGTTTGATAGCAGCCGCTTTATGGGGGTGAGCCAGACGAAGGCATTGCCAGACGGGTTTGGCGTCTGGGTATGTCTTGATCTCATGTATCACAATGTCGGGGTCGATGCCCAGCATTTCTTCGTAGCTCCAGGCAAAGACGTCATGAAACTCTTTTAAAAGTGACGTGTAGGTGATGATTTCGTCAGGGGAACATGAAGCTCCAATATACACATTTTTTACAATTCCAAGTTTGTTGGATATGTCGAGGGGAATAGTGGGTGAGATGTTGCTTAGGTTCCCTTCAGAAAACACATCGTGTGTGGACTCGGGAACGGTTGAAATGACAACAACGGTCGAGGGGGTCGAGATCCGTTGGTAGTTCTCGATGGTATGTTTCTCCAGAAATAGGATGGAATGGTAATGGCCATCGTCCTAAGGGGTGTCTTCCATGACATACATGATCATCTCGTCTATGGGAAAAATGACATGAAAAGGATCTGGAGATAACTCATCAAGAGGGGGGATAGAAGGGGTTGTCGATTTAATGGCCTGGTAGGCAGATTCGATCGGACTTAACGGCATTTCGTCACCGTAACGAAGATGATCGCCGGGGTCAGGTACTATCCATGGGTCGTGAGACACAGGGGTTCCGTGAATCAAGGTGGAGATCATGTTGATTGAAGCAATGGACAAGCATAAAACATCGGGCGGTGGGATGGGGAAAGTACCCATTAACGAAGAGTCTTTAAGAAGGCCTACACGGATGTTCTCATAACCCGGTGGGGTTTTAGCAATGAACGGGATGTTGCCAGTAAAAGTATCTGAGTTAAAGAAGGCTAATTGGTCAATGGTGACGACCTTTCCTTGATGGGGGAAACGTATGACACGAAAGAGAGTCGACACATATGCGCGCATGGAATCAATCTAACTACAGCCAAGCAGAAGATTGTAATCGAGAAGAGCGTCAAAGACCTCCACTTCGACTTGGACCGTTTTTCCTTCTAGCATGATTGGCAACGAAGGAAGAACACCGTAGGGCTTAAAACTAGAGCCATTAAAGGCTTTGAGAGTGTTATGGGATTTAGTCAAAGAGGGAGAGCCGATGGCTTTCCAGCAGGTAACAGACATGACACACGTCGAGGCACCCTCGTCAATAACGGTTTGACAAATGATTTTGTCAGAGACAATCACCTAGATTTGGAACGCGAGTTGGGGGGGTAACCTTGGAATGTGATCTTCCAAGTCAAAAATTATTAAATTTGTGTCCGTTGGGTCGATTCCACCGATAGCTTTTAACAGTGCTTTCCGTTGTGTAGAACAACTTTGGAGGACTTCGAGGGTTGACATCGCAGAAGGTTCTTGTGCCAAATCTTCAACAATGTTGTAGTTATGGGAAGCACGAGCATGAGGATTGAAAGCTGATTTCCGAATGACGCCCTTTGGAGGGGGTCGAAGAACTGTGTCAAGGCTTGGTCGTTTGATATGAAGAGGACCGTTGGTGGGTGGAGTCGTAGGAGAGGGTTGTACCAATGAAGGAGGTAGATCATCAACCTTCTCCTTAGAGGGAGAATAATATTTGGCTCGAGTGGTGAGCGCGATGTCATTCTTCTTTGAATCGCCAGTACACATCAATACATAGGATGTAATAGAAGGGGAGGGTTGGTCATGAATGACCAATTGGGCATGTTGTTGAGAGGGGAAGGGTTGGGACAAAACGGCCAGAGTGGGTGGTTTCGGAGCTCCTTGAAGGAACTTAGTGACTTCGGTGCATTGTGGACAATCCTTCGTGTAGTGATCATCACCACAGATAAGGCAAGGGTATCAGGGCTTGCACTTATCCCTATCGTCAACAGCGAGGGTTTTGGTTTTCTCTACTGGAGAAGTATTTTTGTCCTCCTTATTCTTACCCTTTCCCTTTCGAGATTTGTTTTTACCGGCTGGGGTAGATTGGATGGCATTTACCTCAGAAATCTTGTTGGTGGGAGGGGTAGGAGACAGAGCATTTTGCACATTAGAAGCAGGTTTGGGGTGGGTTCTTGAGGAGGAATTTGGTTGAGCATTGAAGGTGCCAATCACACCGTCGGCTGCGTGAGAAGCAACTGGAGTAGTTGAAGTGGCGGAAGTGGAAGGACAAGGTGCATCAGAGAGTAAGTTGTAAAGAGTACCCGTTTGTGAGTAAACAAAGTTCAAGTATTGAGCACGACTTATAGCCTGTTCTTTCGTGACAACTCCACCCATGGAGATGTCATGAGTGATGTCATTCACAAATGATTTTGTGAACCACTCTGCCAGCAACTGATCGGGAAGTTCGAGTTTGATGAGACATCATCTTCGTCGCCACTCATGAATGTGATCGGATATATGAGTGGCTTTGCTTTGTTTGAAGGAACTCAAAATCTCGGTCCCCGTTTCATAACGGATCGGTAACTAGTAGTGGGTGAGGAAATCCATAGCTAGGGTGTTGAAGTCAGTGAAGAAACCTCATGGTAATTCTATGTACCACTTCACAACAGAACCTGTGAGAGTTATTTGAAAAAGACGTAACCGGATAGAGTCATCCATCAAGGACTTGGATGAACACCAGAGATGAAAAGTCATGACGTGATTGTTCGGGTCCTCTCCCTCTTTTCCATCGAATTTAGGGATGTTAGATGGTAGCTTGGCTAGTATAGCAGGCCATTGGGGAGAGTGACAGAAGGGATCGTTTAAAATCCTCGAGAGATCCGGGAAATCCAAAGTAGCCAGGAAGGGTAACTGTCAATTCACATGCAGGTACTGGTGGATTTGGGGAGGGATTCCCATCGGCAAACCAGTTGGGCCATAAGTAGTCTGCATATAATGTGAAGACCCGGGCAGATTCGGTGGTTGTTGTAGAGGAAAGTAGCTCATAGGATTGTATCCTTGAACAAGGATGTGAGTTTGAGCATTTGAGCCCCAAATAGGATTGGACGTACCTGGATATGGTTGGCCTATACTAGGGAGTGTAACGGATGTAGTTGGAACCTGTTGCCCTCTAGTCGATTGAGGGTTCTGTTGTATCAGATGGTTCCAATACTGGGCCAAGGATAGAGGTATGTTTTTTCCGTAGGGTGGGGGTTGTCCTCCAATCGGGGGTTGTGATCCAATTGGGGGTTGTGTTCTAATTGGAATTTGTGTTCCAATAGGAATTTTCCCTATAAAGGGGGGTTGGGTTAGACCTCCTTGGTGAAATTGTCCACCAACCGGAATTTAGTAATTTGGTGTGAATGATGAAATAGTGCTACTAGGATTAGTGCTACCGGTAGAGGACTAGAAAGGTCCTCCGAAAGGGGAGTGAGGAAGTGACGGAATGAAGCCGGGAGGAGAGGGACCACCAGTAGTTCCGGATGTGATTTGCATAGGAATGGGAATAAAGGCATTCAACACATGGTACCTGGGTGGAAGCATCGGGGTGACATTGGTCGAGCCGATGGCATTGGTCGAGAGCGGTGTGCCGATGGGGGCTTGACTAACCGCTGTAATCCTGGTGTGAATACTCGTAGTGTCTGTGGAATGGGCCATTTCTAAAGAGAGAATCAAGGTGTGGTCAGCTCGCGGAGCTTCTTTCCTAGGAAAATAAGCAGCAGTAGAAGGTACTGTGTCTGGGGCAGAGGTTTCGGGGAACATAGGTGAGGCGGAGACTTCAATGCCCGATCCTATACCAAAAAGGTCCCATCTAAAAATGCCAGTAGACCAAAAAAGATCATGGCCTTCAAGTCCAGTTGGAAATCTAGTATACACAACAATTAAGTCTCCTGAAGAATTCGCTCGCATAAAACATCTCTCAGAATCAGGGTGAAGCCGAAAATCCTCTCGAGAATTGGTGATTCGGAAATGTTCTAGAGAGTCAGTTCGTTCCACTTGTGGGGTGGAGACGTCCTGGACTTCACTCTATTGAGAAGAGCCCTCTGGTGAGCTTGTAGACAAGGGTTGAGAACCTTCTAGATGCTCTGGAGATAAACCCTGCATTCTAGGGGAACGACGTGGGGGCTCAATTGTGAACGAGTTACAAACTTACGAAGATAGTCTTATGTTCAACTTAGGTAAACAAACAACACGCGCTAGTAAACAAAATATAGGAAACAATACCAAGCAAACAAGACCTTCTAATTTCGAATTTACTAGTTGGTGATGAAAACCAACGTCGCAACAACAAGACGAGAAGGGGCTGGGCTAGGGTGGAAAAGTTACATTGACAACCTGCTTAATGGACTTACACCCTAGTGAAAGCTCCCACACATAATCGTGGGTATACCCTCCAAGGAGCCTGAGTGAGTTTGGCCAACGTCAATTCCAGGTACCGTGAAGACTTGCCCCTTCACAGTCACCTTCTATAAGATCCTAAGAATATAGGCCACTAATATCATCATCGAAAACAATAAATTCTGGGGAGATAGTCGATAGTCCGATCCACACGCAAGGGTGGGGTATCTAGCCTGAAATCAACTCAAGAGGCTTCCACTCATCATTGTGGGTATACCTGTAAGTGATCCCCATAATACGTGCAATCTCTACACTGATATCAACAAAGCAAGGTGAGTAACTTTGTCAATATCAATGCGACCTCGTGTTTGACCCTTGTGTGAGAAGGCCTTCCCAGGACAAAATGTTGTAAATGGAATTTTGACACTCCTTAACACAAGATGCTATTGTGTGTTTTGTGCTTTGGAGAGTGTATCTCTCTTCCTATTCCAAAGCGTTAGCCTAGATAATTGTTGGTGTAATAGAGTCCTAGAAAAGAGTTACTAGTTAAGTTTTAAAATTGCGCATTGTTTTTTAAGAGCTGTTTTTACTCAAGGGAACGGAGGAGAAACTAATGTTGTGTGAGACTCTGACCCAACAATGCATAGATAGGAATGAAATATATCAATTTCGTTCAATGAATCCTATGTATGAGAGGGAAAGAGAAATGTTCTAGAACAACCTTGTACTACAATACACAATTTCCTTTAAAATGCAATCTCAATGAATCACGCAATAATGACAATTCTCTATTTGTTCTTTTTCAACAATTTCAACAATTGGTTTTCAATATTTTCAAAACGAAAAATGCTTTTGAAAGAAAAATGTTTTTTACTTTTCAAAAAGGATCTACACCATGGTGGTGAAAGTAAGTGTTTCCACTCTTTTCGTCGTGTGATGAGCAAAAAGTGAGTGCTTACATGCCTACTTGGGCTCTGCTAGGCATGACAGCTGTGATGTAAAAGGTTAGAAAGAAAACAACTAAGCTATTAACAAGAATTAAACAAAAACTAAATGAAACTATGAGCATGGAAATAAAAATAAAAACAAATGACAATGGACCAATATCACCAATGTATTAGTTGGTCTGATAGATGAAATCCAAAGATACACAAAGGAGAAAGAGGACTTGCGTCCCTTCCCTCTCTAATGGAAGTCTCTTGAGGCCCTCAATTGATTGCTCTCCTTACAAAGAAAAGATGAAATGTGGGTGAAAGAACTCCAAGCTTATTCACTCAAGTGAGGGGTGAATAGCTTATGAAATGCAGCTTACAATGTGTGTTGCCAAAGAAGAGGTCTCTAGCAATCTCAGCAGCA
>ML802005.1:0-12735 GCA_009831015.1 Picea engelmannii
ATTAATTGAAAGGGTAGGAACAAGTCAGTCGAGAGTTAAATCATGGCTAGGCCATTAATGGACCATGGTGTGTGCAAGAGTCGAGGCCATTACCTGACCCTTCATCCACTGTGGATGTGCCAAGTTTCTTTCTTCACATGGCCGAACCTTCTTTTGTACCATCGACATTTAATCTATGTGGTAAGGTTTTCTTTGGGTTAGAGCGGACCATTTTTGTAACGAGTAGGTTCTTAGAGGATTTGGTTCTGTGACTCCGTAATCTTGTCGAAGGAAAACTGGGGAACTTCCATGATGGAGGCGATGTCTTTCACCCAACTACCTGGTAAGATTCATGCTTTCACAGTAACATTTGAATTTTATTAAGTTACTTCCTCATTACTGAAACTCAACAGAAGCATTATGTTTTTTCCTCGCTAATGGTAGATAGCTCTACTTATCGTACTCCTACCCAAAAGGTCCGATACTTTGTTCTCTTGTTTCCTTGGGGCTTCCGAGGGTTATTCATAAGTAGTATTCCTTTATACTTGTCATTCCCACTTTCCTTCGCTATGTTGTATCATTGTTTGGGGAATCCATATTGTAATTCATTTTAGTTTTACCAAGGTTAGCGAACTGTCAGATGGTCTACTTTGACAACGATATTTGTCATGTTTGGTTATTCTCTATATAATGACTAAATATCGTTTCCTTATCCTGGCTCTGTCTACCCACCTCTATGAGTTCTTTTGACTGTACCCTACCCTCACTAAAAACCATAACCCCATTGAGGAGAACAAATAACCATTCATAACTTCCTCCTGTAAAACCCAAATTAGCGATACCTCTCAGGTTCAAAATTCCTATATCATGCCACGGACAATGGTTTGCAGGTTTTGTATGGTCTTGGCTACGGTTTGACCATAGGGAGAAGGGTATCCATCTTACTCTGTGGTTTAAATTAAAATTTTCTTTTCCTTTAAACAGGTTCCTGTGTTTAAAGAAAATAAGTATCCTCATATTATAAGTGTATAGGCTTACAAAATTCATGTTTAATATATTCTTTGTGAATCATATGTTCCTCTGTATAACTATATTAAAATCATCCTTTGTTTAATGTTTGCTCGATTCGATGTTGGAATTCCTGTATATTTATGAAAACACATTTCCTGTAAAACCCATCTCTTTGTACTGGATATTGTAACTAATGATGGGGACCTGTTTGATGCGAGGGTACCCATCAGCTTGATCGCGTTCACTCCTCTCCTTTCGGTGTAACAATGGTCGCTATTCGGATTGGAAGCCTACTATGACATCCCCAAAAAAATAAAATATTTTTGAAATTTTAAATTTGCTGGAAATTTATTTCTGTTTTTAGTAAATTCGAATTTGGAATTTTTTTTCCATTTATGGAAATTTCGAATTTCGAATTTGGTAATTGTAATTAATTATTTTGATTGTTCAGAAAAGACCTAATATGACCCAACTAACTATTTGACTATGAAACTTGTATGGAAACAAAATATTTTATGTTGATTGCAGGAGGACAAATGGAACAACCATGTTAAATTTAGTTGACGATGCCTCCATGAGTGGGGAACATGTTGGAACTACCTCTGGGATGATTATTACAAGTGGAAAATCAGTGATTTGGCCATTGACAGCCTCTGAAAATTAGGGATTTAGAAATTTTTGAAAATTCCCAAAGGAGGGAAAATACTTAGGTAAATGATAAATAGCATATGAGAGGAGGTAGGATGCTACCAATTATGCTGGGGAAAAGAGACTATTGATTTTATTTTTTCTTATTGTTATGAACACTGTTGTTTGAGTGTGAGGCAAGGGGAATCTACTGGAATTGAAGGAAATTGCTAAAGAGGAGTTCTGAAGTTCTCCCTCATGGGTTCATGGTTAGGCTAGGGGGTGAATCAGGCAAGTGGTTTTGGCTACCCTATTCTATGGTTGAGAGGAATGTGGATGTTCCTTTTGTCTTCTCGTGAATTGGTTCAGATATGTAAACCTTTCCTTACTATGTTCTTGGATGTTTTGTGTGTAACTGATACTATGCATCTAATTGTTCTAAATCGAAATAATTCTTTCAATGGATGATATATATCATGGTATTAGATGTACAATCACAGCCTAAATTCTGGACTAGTCCCTCCCGAAAAATCTAGAATACTAGGCAAATCTATTTAAATATGATTTGAGTTTAAGAGAGAAGATCCATCTACATGATAAGTTTAATCTGAATTCGAAATGTTAGCATACTCTGTATGCTTGAAGAAGACCAGTCTGTATAGATATAGGTTTATTTTTGTGACTGGAGTATTAAACAGATCTAAATTCAAGCATTCAAATAAGTTTAATCTGAGGTTAAAATGCTAGGATAATTTGTATGCTTGAATAATGACGCAGACGCCACCTCTCTGCCTCGACAGAGTCTCTACGCTGACCTCCCGATCTTAAGGATCATTCTAATTTCACCTTTCCGTGTCGAATTATCTCTTTTAATTCCCACTGGAATCTCTGTTAAAATCTTATCCACAGGTCCTCCTTTCCCTATCACGGCCCCTGCATGTGCCTGTGACTTTTTCCTCCTAAATGGGGTTCATATTTCTACAACATGAAATACAATGATCGGGCTTCAGGGTTTTCTATTTACCAATGTCGATTGATCAAAATAGTTTTAACTTCAGTTAGCCCCCTGGGCTATACCTTTGGTCCACATGACCTCCCCTTATATGATTGCAGTCCATTTCATGGTTTCACGACTTAAGCTTCCGACCTCTTGATCTTTCGACTCCCGAAAAATCTGATTCTTGATATGCTCATACATGAGAATTCAATGGAGTGTTGACTCCCCTTCCTCCTAGCAACACATGTCAGCATGTCTGTCACACGGGCCCCACCTTGAGGTTCTACTACGTGCCCCTCGTGCCTGGCCTTTGAAACTTCGCAATTTCTCTCCCCAAGTGAATGCTTCCTTCGTATCCTCGACAACTGAGTGTCGAGATCCCGAAAATCCTCAATCCTCCTTACTTCCACTCGCGACTTCGGGACTTAGAGAACCCAACCCTTGGGATCTGAACCTGCGAACTTTCGAGTTTGTGAAACCCAAAATCCTGGATCTCTCAGCTCCTTGCCGACTTCGTAATTTCTTCCACCTATCCTCCTCGAATGGACGGACCTGATCTTCTCGTGACTTCACCTCTCACAAGTTTGAAGGGCTTCCTCTTCTATTCTTCGATGTTTGAATCCTCGATATGGGAGATCTCGTGATGCACATCCACTTCCAAACGAATGGATCAGATCAAATTCGTTGTTTTCACCATAGAGATTTGCTATCTCTTGTCCTTGACACTTCTGATATTTTGATCACCGAAGTCCCAATATCTCGAAGACTTTCGGGACTTTCACCCTTCTCACGAAGATTTAACTCCATGCAAATCCTATCAGATACAATGATTGACGGGTATCTAAGTGAGGTCTGACGGATCACGATCTCCTCTTCCTGTGTGCTCCTCTTGGTCCCTCCTGGACGTGGAAAACAAACAGTCCTTTGCAGTTTGATCAAACCGTTGCTGTTCCTCTTCCTGAGTTTCTCTGCACGTTCCTCCTAGGCTTGCAAGAATTCCAATTTCTCAAAGGCCTCGACCTTGATTCTGTCCCTTCTATGAGCTCTTTGATTTTGAGCTTCGTCCGTGCATATAAAACCACTATCTCTCCTAAGTTTTGTTTCGAATCCTTGAGGGATTCTTCAGTTCTTGTGCCTCTACAGGCTCTCTCTCTCTCTCTCTCTCTCTCTCTCTCTCTGCGTACATAAAGCACTATTCCTTCTGATATTTTCCTGTAGCTTCGACCTCTAAAGGAATTTATCTTTTTCTTTCAGATAGAGAAATATGGATGCCCTCCTAGCTATCCTTCACTCAAGCAACCCCTTGTTGAGTCCTTTGAGGTGTTCAACAACCCTATGAAGATCCCTCTCTTTGGCTTCTTCTTCCAATCCAGAACTCAAAGAGTTATTTTCTCCTGTGCCTATCTGCACACCTACTCAACGCCCTACTGGCAGAGCTCTCAGAATCCTTAGTGATTCTGGTTCTTCTTGAACTCACAACAAAGTTTTTTTTTCTTTTGTGCACTCCTTGCACCTGCTCAATGCCCTCCTGGGAGAGCTTCACAGAACTCCTTAGATATCTTTTCTACAACTGTGTTTTCTCATACACAGCCTTGCCTCCAAGGTATTTAGCAACCTTGAGGTCTTCCTTCCGAGTTGATGATTCCAGCTTCTGTGCTTCGGCATGTCTTTGTCTGAATCCACAGAGTTCAGAAGTGCATCTATGCACTGGTAATCAAAGACCGCAGTACTCTATCACACCCTCCTGGCATGAAACCACAAAGAACCTTTCAAACCTGAAACTCAAACAACTCTCTGCAAATGCCTGACATACATCTACAACCTACATTTATACCATATAAAGAACACTCACATACATTCATTTAATATCAGAAATATGTGCAGATAAAACTGTTGTTTGTATTAAAATGGAAAATGCCTAAGCACGACCTGTAACAAGTTCTTGTCTCCTTCTCTTTTCTTCTCTATTCGCAGACTCCCTCTTTCCAACCATTCCACTTTTTCAAAATGAGATACAAAATCTATTTTTACCTGAGGGGGGTCTTTGAGCTCTTCCCTCCAAACCTCAACTACCCCATTTATTACATTGAATGGGTTGTCTAGTCCACCATCTGGATCTAGATCTCAGCCTTACAAACATTAAAGGCCTATCTACTCTACGCTTGTGCAAAGCATGTCTTCCCAACTCAACAGCTTAAACATTTAATTACATTCATTCGAATAAAAAATGAGGGTTGTGCCTCTCTTCAACAATTGAATGCATGCTCTTGACGTGGTTGGATGGTTGGTTGACATGAGATGATGCTCCTGCATCATACTCCTCAGCTGCAAAATTCATGAGCTCCTGCTCATGAGCTTCCCCTCTTAGTTGTTGAAATCTTCCTAGATCCCAAACCATCCTTTTCCTATGTTGTTGTTATTCCTGTGCTGCTGCTACTGCTTCTTCCCTTATGCCCAGTCCCTCCTTGATGGTAGTTTCCACTGACTCTATCATTATCCTTTTGATCTCCTCAATCACCTCATCCAGCTACTGTAATGGTTGGCTCTTCTCATGCAGTCTCCTCAACTGCAAAATTTTTCTGCAAATGGGTAGATCACTGTGATCTCCCATGCCTTCTTCATCTACTGCCAACTTCACATGTTGGATGTGCACGCTCTGCACCTTTACCCTCCTGTCCAGGGCTTCAATCTTTTCATACATATCAACCAAACTAATGGTGTTTGTTTCTTCTTCTTCTTCTTCTACAAACTCCATGTTGCAGTCCTTTCAGTCTCTTGGCTGAAAATATTGAGCCATTCCTCAGAATTCTCATCATCCTCTCCTGCTTTTTCTATTGTCAGCTTCAGTGCTGCAGGTTCCTCAACTTCCTAGATGAAAGCATTGAGACACTCCTCAGAATGCTCATCTTCTTCTTCTTCTTCTTGGGCAGCTTCCAAAGTCTGCTCCAATTCTTCTTCCCTGGTAGTCATAGTTGGCCGCCTTTCTTCTGTTGCACCATCGACAACACAGAAATTTTCCTCCCCTAGGTTAAGTGGTAGGAATACTCCAATTCCCCTAATCATCATAATTCTCTTTTGATATTCCTCCCTTGTCATCTACACCTGCTGATCCAAACTCACTTTTGAATTTGTGAGGCACTCAAATAGCCTCATCTGCTTATCCCTGTTCACCTGGAAATTTTTGATGCTTCCACTGCCCTCTTGGAAGTCTTCAAGATCCTGCAACAACCTCATTTATTTTCCCACCTGGAAATTTGAAATTCCCCGACTGTCCTCATGACAGTCTGAGAGATCCCATAGCAATCTCATCTCTTTGCCCACCTAGAAATTGGGAATCTCTTCTCTACCCTCCTGGCAGTTCTGGCGATCTTCGGTCGATCCCATTTCACTGAGATCTGTCCCAGTCTTCGGTTCACATATCTGAATTTCATTTTCTTCTCGGCCATTGAGGCTTTCTGCATACCTCAACCATCCTCTTAATGGACTATGCTATCTTATAACCATCAATTGCTTGATTGGCCATTTTTCCTTCGGCTTCCTCATGGGCCATTCATATACCCATCTCGACTTGGCGTTCTGCTACATCTTCATTCAAGCTCATCTATCCTCGCATTCTGTTGCATCTGCAATGCAAGATTTTCTATTTCTTTCCTTATTTCAGTGAGCTCTTCATCTATATCTTCTTTACTCACTAGCTCCTATTTCTTACTTCCAGCATACCTACGACCTTCAATAGCCATGTTCTTGTCTATGTTTTCCCTCCTGGAAAATCTATCTTTGTCACTCTGAACCCCGAGTGTTTCCAGATTCATCCTATAGTCCTCATGATTGTCTTCTTCTCCTATTCACTCTAATACCAGACTTGACATAGACGTCACCTCTCTGCCTCGACAAAGTCTTTGCGCTGACCTCTTGGTCTTAAGGATCATTCTAATTTCACCTTTCCATGCTAAATTATCTCTATTGATTCCCTCTAGAATCTTGGTTAAAATCTGATCCACAGGTCCTTCTTGCCCTATCATGGCCCCTCCTAAATGGAGTTTGTATTTCTACAACATGAAATACAATGATCGGGCTTCGTGGTTTTCCATTTCCCGATGTCGATTGATCAAAATGGTTTTAACTTCAATTAGCCCCCTGGGATATACCTTTGGTCCACATGACCTCCCCTTATATGACCACAGTCCATTTCAGGGTTTCACGACTTAAGCGACCGACCTCTTGATCTTTCAACATCCGAAAAAGTCAATTCCTGATATGCCTATACGTGAGAAGTCAATGGAGTGTTGACTCCCCTTCCTCCCGGCAACACGTATCTACTTGTCTGTCACATGGGCCCCACCTTGAGGTTCTTCTATGTGCCCCTCGTGCCTAGGCTGCCTTTAGCACTTCACAATTTTTCTCCCCAAGAGAACACTTCCTTCGTATCCCCGACACCCAAGTGCCGAGATCTCAAAAATACTCAATCCTCCTTATTTCCCCTCGTGACTTTGGGACTTAGAGCACCCAACCCTTGGGCTCTGACCCTGTGAACTTTCGAGTTCGTGCGACCCGAAATCCTGGATCTCTCGGCTCCTTTCCGACTCCGTAATTTATGCGACCTGTCCTCCTCGAATGGATAGTCCTAATCTTCTTGTGACTTTGCCTCTCCCGAGTTTGAAGGGCTTCCTCTTCTATTCTCTAATGTCCGAATCCCTGATATGGGTGATCTCGTGATGCATGTCTGCTTCCAAATGAACGGTTCAGATCAAATTCATTGTTTTCACCATGGAGATTTTCTATCTCCTTTCCTCGACACTTCCGATATTCCGATCGTCGAAGTCCCTATATCCCGATGCCTTTCGATACTTTCACCCTTCTCACGAATATTTAACCCCGTGCAACTCCTGTCAGATCCAACGAATGATGGGCATCTAAGTGAGGTCCGACGACTCATGATCTCTTGTTCCTGTGTGCTCCTCCTGCTCCCTCCTAGACGTCGAAAACCAATGGTCCAGTTCTCCTTTGCAGTCTGATCAGACGACTATTGTGCCTCTTCCTGAGCTTCTCTGCACGTTCTTCCTAGGCTTGGAAGAGTTCCAATTTGTCAAAGGCCTCGACCTTGATTCTGTCCCTTCTACGAGATCTTTAATTTTGAGCTTCACCTGCACATATAAAACTGTTGTCTCTCCTGAGTTTTGTTTCAAATCCTTGAGGGATTCTTCAGTTCTTGCACTTCTACAAGCTCTCTCTCTCTCTCTCTCTCTCTCTCTCTCTCTCTGTGCACACAAAGTGCTATTCCTTCTGATCTTTTCCTGTAGCTTCAACCTCTAAAGGAATTTATCTTTTTCCTTCAGATAGAGAAATATGGATGCCCTCCTGGCTATCCTTCACTCAAGCAACCCCTTGTTGAGTCCTTCGGGGTGTTCAGCAACCCTGTGAATATTCCTCTCCTCGACTTATTCTTCTAATCCAGAACTCAAAGAGTTCTTTTCTCCTGTGCCTATCCGCACACCTACTCAATTCCCTACTGGCAGAGCTCTCAGAATCCTTAGTGATTCTGGTTCTTCTTGGACTCACAACTAAGTTCTTTTGTCTTTTGTGTGCTCCTTGCACCTTCTCAATGTCCTCCTGGCAGAGCTTCACAGAACTCCTCAGAGATCCTGTCTGCAACTGTGTTTTCTCATACACAGCCTTGCCTCCAAGGTATTCAACAACCTTGAGGTCTTCCTCCTGAGTTGATGATTCCAAATTCTGTGCTTCGGAACATCTTTGTCTGAATCCGCAGAGTTCAGAAGTGCATCTATGAACTGGAAATCAGAGACCGCAGTACTCTGTCACGCCCTCATGGCATAAAACCACAAAGAACCTTTCAAACTTAAAACTCAAACAACTCCCTACAAATGACTGACATACATCTACAACCTACCTTTATACCATATAGAGAACACTCACAGACATTCAGTTAATACCATAAATATGTGCAGATAAAACTGTTGTTTGTATTAAAATGGCAAATGCCTATATTGACAAGGTGTTCCTGAGCACGACCTGTAACAAGGTCTCGGCTCCTTCTCTTCTCTTCTCTATTCACAAACTCTCCCTCTTTCCAACTATTCCACTTTTTCAAAATGAGATACAAAATCTCCTTTTACCTAAGGGGGCTCTTCAAGCTCTTCCCTCCAAACCTCAAATACCCCATTTATTACATTGAATGGGTTGTCTAGTCCACCATCTGGATCTAGATCTCAGCCTTACAAACATTAAAGGCCTAACTACTCTAAACTTGTGAAAAGCATGGATTCCCAGCTCAACAGCTTAAACATTTAATTGCATTCAATTAATTACATTCATTCGAATAAAAAATGAGGGTTGTGCCTCTCTTCAACAATTAAATGCATGCGCTTGATGTGGTTGGCTAGCTGGAAGACGTGAGATGATACTGTTGCATCAAATAAGACCAATCTGTATAGATATAGGTTTATATCTATGACTAATATATTAAATAGATCTAAATTTTTGCATTAAGAGTTGAGTAAATTTGTGCCAAAAGGAAACATTTAAATGTATCGCTAATTCCAAAACAATCATGCATCTTAAAGAGACTTCCTGTCTATTATATTTAAGAATCGAAGAGAAATATGAAACAACAAGAACATTATGGATCACCTTAGCCTTGCAGGCCACCAAATACCATCACCGCCCTGATTTATTTTTTCCTAAGGTCGAAGGGGTAAGTTTTGTTCCCATAAATACTTGAATCATATTGTAATTCCGGACACAGAGGGTGAGATAGCTTGAAGTATTTCCTGAATTGATTTGGTTTTCCCTGTTTTGGAGGTTTGCTTTACGATTATGATTTTTTGTTATTGATTTTGTAAACTGATTTTATTTCTTGATAAATTCATTTTTTTGAGCAAACACAGTAATCATTTGTTTTACCAATTACAAACCTGATCATTTATTTATTCTGAGTTTTTTTGTTGGAGCGGGTGATTTTAAAAATAAATTAAATACAAAATTTATATTTTGGCATTCAGGACTTGCTTGTTACATATATGCAGAGTCCCTTTTCTCTACCAAACATCGAGACACGAAATTGTTGGGCCAACACCCTAATCTCATTTCCCAATTCATCTTTTCTTATTTCATTTTTTTTGTGCGTTAGGTGTTCATAAACCACAAAATCTTGGACCCTGAAACCCCGAAGTGTTGATACCATATCCCATTAAATTTTTGAAATTCGGGAGTTGTCATGTGTTGGTGTTTGGCATTTGAAAATAGTGAAATTCTGAACCCCGAAACCCCAAAGTGCCAGTCCCATATCCCATTAACATCTCGCAATTTGAGAGTTGTTGTGTGTTGGTGTTTGGCATTTGAAAATTGCGAAATCCTGAACCCTGAAACCTCGAAGTGTTGGTCCCATTTTCCATTAACATTTTCGCAATTAGGGAGTTGTATGTTGATGTTTGGCATTTGAAATTGCAAAATCCCGAACCCCGAAACCCTAAAGTGTTCGGCCCACTGTCTTTCTTCATTTCATGATTCGGCAAGAAACATGGTCTTTTGTTTCTTTTGTGTTCGGCATTTGTAATCGTCGAAACTCGATTGACCTCTATTTTTCACAAAACTGTAGGAACATAGTAAGAATTATTTTTAATAGGAATAACTCTAATACTGTAATGAATTGACTGATAGGAACGATGGAGGATCTTCATCTAGGATAGAGGTAGAAAAGAAATAACAGCTCATTTTACAAGTCACTATGTACATGGCATGACAAGTACAAAAATTATTGTATATGAAAGTATTAAACTAATTAAGAAGATTTTTAGCATGATTTCTCCTAAGAGTTATACTTGCCATGAGGTCATACACCTTTAAGTATTCAAAATTTCATAATTAGACTATTGTTTAATGGCATAAACCGTAGATGGGATCCTTTGAGTTAACTATGCTTGATGTGTAAGCTACTGGTGTGTAAGAATGAGACCCAAGTTAGGTAGATATACTTGCTTGTTTATATTTTCAGTAAGTAAAGATGCAGGACCATAGCACGTATCTAAGCTTTTCAATTATTAAACCAGAATCAAGATGAAACTATACCTATGACAATGAATCGCTCTATATATATATTTAGAGAAAGCTATAGGTATGTACATACTTATAGGTGAAAATAAGTACAGATGTTAATGAAGAGTTAAAGAGAATTCCCTACAATAAGAATGATAATATACACCTTTATACGGGTACATAGAAGACATTCAAAATACCTATTGTTCTAGTAGTCATGAAGGTCTAACCTTGCAATTAAAAGCATAATTAAATTTGCAGGAATGATTACTTTGACAATCCCAGACTCCTTGTCCTTCCAACTCTCGGTCGTCGAAACGCCCAAAAGGGCTTAATGGTTTTGGATCACCCTTAGCCTTTGTCCACATGACCATCACTCTGTGGACATGTGCTTAACGTCAAAGCACTACCAACTTTTCACGATTCAGGGAATCATGATGCAAGCGTTCCTTCTATTCTAGGTCCTTCAAACTCCCGGACCCTGAAATGTCGAAATCTCCCCCTTGAGAGATCAACGGTCCAGATTCCTCTTGAACCAATGACCACGATCCCATTGGATCACCAATCCACAACCTTTCATAATTTACCTCGAATCTTGACCACTTTCCACATGTCCTCCTTGATTAATGGTGTCGACCATTTTGCAATTTTGCGAACTGGAATTTCACGATGCAATGTTTCCAAAAATCACTTACCGCTCCAAACCTCGAACTCTGAAATAGAGAAATTCAATTCCTTAGAGTGTTGGAATATACTGGGCCTTAATCTCCTCACTGGTCTGCAATATCCAATGACTCTCACAACTTCGACACTTCTTCCACGAAGTGTTTCAACCGTTCATATGGCTCCTCTACTGGGGTTCTTCTAAGCACTTAAATCCCTCATAACTTCGTGTGATCCTATGGCTCTCTGGCTTTCAATAATTTTTCCCAAAGTATCTCCATTGTTTTCTTCAGTTTCTCTCTTGTGCGATCACCCAGAGGTTAAACTTTGTGTGGTCAGATCCTTTCTCTAAACCTCAAGGGTTCCTTTGACCTAAGTTTATATATTGACTATATACATATAAGTATGTTGGAGTAGTTTGAAAGTCAAGGAAAGTGATAGGATTATGGAAGAATTTATCCACATAAGCTTTTATGTTCGAAGTAAACTAGACTGGTGTAATAATGTCATTCTAGACAGAAATGTATCTTACCTTCTCTTAAATTCTAAAGATTAAATGGAATTGAATTATGTCATAGAATTATTTTTTTATGGTGAATTTGAGGTACATTATATATGGTATCAGAGCAAAAGCTACAACACTAGGCCTGAACAGGGCCACATTAGCTACTTAGTATACATTCTAACGTATGTAAAACTAATAAATATTATGGTTTCAAATAGAAATCCCTTTATGCTTTTTGTAAATTATGGCATCTTAGGAGGGTGCAGAAATCAGGATGGAAGTAAATCCATAGCAAGGACCTCTGGGAGATCCAAGATAGAACAGTGATGGAAGCTCACCCACAGAGGTGTTGGAAATGGTGAGGAATCTTATTGTTGAACTACAGGTTTTCAAGGCTGACAATGAAAAATTGAAGAAAGCACAACATTAACAACAAGAGATAAATGAAGTTCTGTTGCATAGTATAGTAACCAAGAAAATCCCAAAAGATGATAACCATGATGAAGAAGTTAGCAAAAGGACCTCCACGAATTCTGGACCAGAAACAGAAAAAGGAGACAGTTCATCTGAAGGGACACCTTCAGCTGAGGAAAAAACTATACCAGATAGAAAAAGAAAACATGTAGACCACCTTGAAGGAGAATTTAAAAATATTAAACCAGCTACCTTTGATGGAGAATCCAGGATTGGAGAAGAAGCTGAGGCGTGGTTGTTGGACATAAAAAAATACTTCCATATCTACAACTATTCCAGCAACATGAAGGTCAGAATGTTGGTTGTGGAGCCTGATTATCTTCCTGATGCAGAGGTTCTTTGCTTTCAGCCGTGTCTATACCCCATGAAGTATTTACACCCCAGAAGTATGTACACTCTTCCACGCGGGGGAGTGCAGAGGGGGGGC
>ML802005.1:32867-47896 GCA_009831015.1 Picea engelmannii
GCTGTTACAACCATTTCAAATTTCCTGGGTAGACTTCTGAGAATTTTCTCAACAATTCGTTGATCAGTGATGGTTTCACCAATGAGTCGGATCTGATTCACGATCCCCATGACTCTGGTCATGAACTGATCTACAGTTTCAGAATCTGTCATTCTGAGAGTCTTGAATTGTGTCCACAAGGACTGCAGTTTAATTGTTTTTACCCTGTCATTTCCTTGGTAGGACGTTTTGAGGATGTCCCAGGCCTGTTTGGAAGTACCAGTGCCTGTGATTTTTGAAAAAATCGAATCATCCACAGAATTCTGAATCCAGAATTTCGCTTTGTTTTCTTTTGTCCTCAAAGTTGCCTGAGCAATTCTCTATGCATTTGTCATGGAAGTGAGGGCTGCTGGATCTGGTTCTACATAGCCAAGATCCACTGGTTCCCAGCACTCTTGTGCTTGCAAGAACGACCTCATTCGAAGGGACCAGAACTCATAGTTCTTTCCCAGAAGTATCGGACCCTAAGTTGGTCCTAGGTTGCTAGATGATGCCATTTTAAAAAAAATTGCAGTAAATATAGAGGGAAAAATTCATATTTACCTCCGATCGGTGAAATGCTGATTTGCCGATGAGAGCTTATCGGGCTTGGATTGGCCCTTGGTCTCCTTTCAATGTGACCACACGCTTTACTGTTAAGGTGCTACGGGCTTTTCCCGTTCTTTTGTCTTTCAAAATGCCGAAACACGAAAGAATTTCCTTTGGACTTTTCAACGGTCCAGATCTGCTGATGATCAGACGGTCCAGATCGTATCGGGATATCGCGAATCGGGATTTCGCGATTTTTTATGTCGAGGTTCTTTGCCTCCTCGAATTCGCGATCGCCGATTTTCTGATGGCGTGCTTCCTTTCGGGACTTTTCCCGATGTTGTTGATTGCTGCCACGTGTCCCAGCAGACGGACGGTCGTGATCTCTCTTCACGATTTCGCGATATGAAGTGTCCCGGACCACTTGTTTCCAGGATCCGCGAAATGCCAAATCCCAAAAAGCCGATGAACTCGCTTATCGGGACTTTTCCCGAAAGCTTCGATCTCTGCCACGCGTCCTGAACAGATTGACGGCTAGATTTGCGTCGGGGATTTCACTGGAAGGAAACCCCGATCACTTGTTCTTAGGTTTCGCGATTCCCCGAATCCCGATATGCCGATGGCGCTTTGCTCTTTGGGACTTTTTCCGAGTCGCCGGATTTGCGCACGCGTCCAGGATAGATGGACGGTCCTGATGTGTCCTCGGGATATCGCGACTTGCGATGCTCTAGATCTCTGTCAACGTGAAACCCCGAATGTCGATAGTGGCCTTGATGTCCGCCACGTGTCCGGCCAAAATGGACGGCTGAGATCTTATCGCGATTTCGCGTATCGCGATTTCGCGAGTTGCGATGTTAAGTTTCTTTGACAGCTTGAAACCCTGAACTCCGAAATGCCGACGGGCGCTGCGATGCTCGCCACGTGTCCTGACAAACGGATGACTGAGATCTTATCGGGATTTCGCGTATCGCGATTTCACGAGTTGCGAGGTCCTATTGCAATGGACTTAGAAGACCCCGAACTCTGAAATGCCGATATGACGATGCGTGGATCTTCTGCCACCTGTCCTCTGAAATGGACGGCTGTAATCGTTTCGGGATTTTGCAATTTCGCGTATCGGAGTTTTTGGAGAGAAGATTATTTCGCTCGTCCAACTCCCGATTCTCGATTTTGCGATGGAATAGGATCTCGCCACGTGTCTCTTGATCGGACGGTCAAGATGACGTCGGGATTTCTCAAGCCAAAAGTCCTCCTGTGAGCTCTAGAGGGTTAAACCTCGAGCACTTTCTCGTTGGTCCAACGATTGTCGGGCCTCTGCGAGAGATCTGACGGCTGAGTTTCTTTCTCCTGTTCCACACTTTCTCGTTCCCTTCTGAACTGGTTTCCCGCCTCAGATCTATTCGCAAGATGAATCTTGCAGCTTTAATGGCTGTTCCTTGTGTGTTTGATGCGATCTTTCTCGAATTTAACGGAATTTACTCATGTGGAAGAAAAGATTGTGAATCTTTCAAAGATTTGAAATAATTTCACTATTTCTTCATGATCTGCTACAATCTTTGACAGATTTGAGCTATTTTCAAAAATCTTTAAACGATTCAGCCTTCTGCTTGAATCTTTAGCAAATTGAAGCGAAATCTTCAAGTTCTTTAAACTTCTTTCGTTCTGCAGCTCTTCAGCGTCAATCTTTGACAGTTCTTCGAGAAAAAAAATTGTGCAGGTTTCTTCTTCTGCGTTCTCTGAATCCTCTGCTAGCTTCTCACGGAAATCTTTAAAGAGTATTGCATACAGCTTTCCAAGCCTTGTGAAAAGTCTGTGACGCGTGCTCTCAAGATCCGTGAAGCTCTGTATTGTGTGGATCGTGTGGCTCTCCGGACTGTGTGAAGAGTCTTACGCCTGTAGCTCTGATACCATGATAAATTGTGAAGGACAGAGAAATGCAGAGAGAAAAGAATAGTATATTCAAATGTATGAAGAAGTACAGAACAGAACTGAAGTAAGTTGAAGTACTGAAGAGTTACCAACAACAGGAAATAGTTGAGCTTATATATGCTCAAGAAAGACAGAAATAGAAAGTACAACTGTCCAGTACAGCTGGCAGTGTACGGTTAGTCTGTTGAGGATACAATATATTTAACATATAGTAGAACAAATCAGTAACAGATGAATAAACGGTATTAAAATTTATCAAGGCTTGTGGAACTGGCCAATGTGGTAAAGCAAAAACCCAAGACAAACCCACACTGACATTGGCCTGGACACTCGTTTAGAAAGTGCAGAAAGAACCAATACTAGCAGACTTATCATGGGCTCTATATCTGAGAAGGACAAACCCATAGTAACATTGGCATGGGCTCCGGTTTAGAAAGCTCAGGAAGATTAAAACAGATTGGCAGGCCTATCGTGGGTTCTATATATGAAAAGGCAAGATTGACTCAAATGAGGATTGATTTGAAATCTTCAAACTGCATAGCATGGCAAGCCCCTTGAATGAACTTTGAATCCTTCTAAGTGATATTCATTTGAATGAACTGCTCAGAACTTCCTTTATGATTATATAGCTGGAACCAAGATACTTCATTTAAACTTATTTATTCTGGATTATAACAACAGGACAACTTGACTTCAACCCATCTTAACCACTTAATTATTTAAGTCCAGAAGAGATAACGGTTTCATATTCACCAGATTGCAGGAACCAGAAGAATTCTATTCCGGTCTCAGTAGGAATTGTTCCCATTTAAAACAACAAATTTGAAGGTTCAACAAATATTTGAATTATTTTAATCTGGAAATAACAAATACGAATATTCAACAAATAACAAATAATATAACGTTAAACAAATAATATTAAATCAAACAAATATGAACGCTACCCTAATAATGGCGAATAAATCATTAAACAATTTGAACTGGGCGAGCGGGCTAAGTCGGCAGCGTGGGCGGCTCGCATGTAGCCCATGTGTCCCTCGCTTGCATTTGCCGGAATAAACTATCCGCCTACAACTTTAAACCCTAAACTCACCATTTCGCCTCCTCATTTCTCCTCCCCGTTTCTGCTATTCGCTCATTTCATTTATCTTAGCAGGGTATCCAGCACAGCACCCATCTTCAAGCCCATCCTGGACCACTTCTCGGAGGTGAAACCAACGGAGGACTTCACCACGGCTGAGGCTCTGGTTCAAATTGTTGGTTATTACAGAAAGGCCCCCTTTTTTTTTGTAGTCACTAGGTATGGCTGTGTGCTGACTCTCGGGGATGAGATAGCTAGAGTGGTTTTGAGTTTGGCGCTTGCCCTAGCCTTTCGTTGCTGACTCGTGATTACATGTGCAGGTGCTAGCTCGGGTTGAATCGCTGAGTAAATCGTATACTTCTTCTTGGTGCTTGGGTGCTATGATTTGACTTGTGATGTGTGTAGGTGCTGTGTTGTGTGTTGGTTGTGATTACAGGCATTTCTATGGAGTAGAGCCTTGGTGGATGGAACCTAGAACAATCTTAAAAGAGAGGAGCAGAGGGCAACCTCCAGTGCGATTTTGTCTAGAATTCATTAGTCTGCATCCATTTGGCCTTTTTTTTTGTGGGTTTTTCATTATTGTTGGAATCAAATTTCGATTCCTTAGAGAATTTTGGTACAGGATTTCTCAAACTGAGACTGGGCAGTATTCAGTTTTTTTTTTTTTCTTCAGGAAGGAAAATCATACATATCGAATACCCTGCCCCCCTCTCTCTCTTTTTCTGAAGTTCACTCAATCTAGAGCTTTATTTTTCATTTTCATTTTGTTTTGAATGGTCGGAAAATATGTATTCCTGATATGCTTGTAAGTTTTGCCTTCTATATGTGTTGGAATAGACAATATGAGGGTTTCGCCTCCTTAATTACTGAACCTCCGTAGTTTATTAATTGAAAACTGCCCTGCCAATATCTCTGTTAAGTTCCTGTCCTTATGTGTTCTCACTTTATCTGTTGCTCTTCACCCTGGTATCTTAGTAGTTTATTAATTGAACACGCCTTGCCAATATCTTTGTTTCTTTGAACCCGTAAATTTAGAATAATCAAACATGATCATCAGATAATAACAATTTACCTTCTATTGCTGGAAGTCATGCCTGTGCAAATTGTTTTTTTTTCTACCAATAACAATGTTGATAGGTATTTTGACTTGATACGATGACTCTCTTCTAAATTAGAGTGTCGGGCAAATATTGGCAGCCTGTTTTCTTGCCGTGCGCTCCATTTGAAAGTCCTGGTTTCATTTTCCAGGTCTGGAGTTGTCTCTGAGTCTGTTCTGGCAAAATTTGCAGTTTTCTATTAAAATTATACCTAGACATTCTTATTGTTCTTTGCAGCATTCCTAAACACAATTTTGTTTACCTTGCAGGTTTGAGAGCATCCTATACAAGCTAGAAATTTTGGATAGCTCGAAAGAGAGTAGTTGGTTTAGGAGCTTTATTTTGTCTAATTTAACCTTATTTTCTTTTGCCTATTAATTTACAATTTCAACAGTTTGAAACTTTCAATTAAATGCCTAATCAAGATTGTGTGAAATTAATGTGTCTTACAAAAGTCAAAGCCTTCTCCCAAAGAGGGAAGTCCTTTTATTTCTTTTACTGCAAAATATTTTTATTGCTTTTTTTTTATGTAAATAGGCAGCGCATAATCAATCTTTTACAGAAGTGAAGTAAAGCATAATCAGTTCTTTTTCAGAAGCCTTCTTCTGGATTTGATGTATGTACAGTTATTATAGGGCTTTCACCTCATTCTGGGCCAGGTAATGCACATCTTGCCATTTTCATTTCAAAAGCAGAGAAACCAGCTAAGCTTGTAAAACTATTATTTATAAATCTAGGTTACCAGTAATTATGTCGTAAAACCTCTAGGTTACCAATGCTTTACCACATGCACAAAAATAATAGATTTCTCATCCTTAACATAAATCTAGATAATATTTGTTATGATTCAAAATATTTATTTTTAATAGAAAATTAGATAATTATGCCGTAAAACCTCTAGGTTATCTGCTTAATCTACCTGGTACTTGTCTCTTTTGGTCTTTATCTTTGATAGGTGGTGTGCTTTTCAGCTAAGGTGTTGTTTTGTTGATTTGCAGGTTAAGCGGATGGGAATTTGGGCTGGGAACGTGGCCCTTAAGGCTCCAGTGTCTCAACTAGTTCTCTGATACCAGATGTAACAACCAGGATTTCATTTAAGCTACCATAAATTAAAACAGAGCGGAATTTTGAAACTTACTAAAAATTTGCTTACTCCAGCATATTCATTCCCAGATTTTGATAAATAAAATAACATTTCACATAACAATTTGCATACAATTTAAATTTAAGTAAACACTTCACAATTTTGAGTTATGAGTTAAATACCTGCCTCTGATGCTATTATTTGTAGCAGCTTGAATCTTCGCTTGAACCTTCGCTTGAACAACCCCAAACCAACCACCCTACCGACCAGTACGCCTGGCCCTAGGACATCTACGGACGTCCTAGCCCTCCGAGCCCAAAACCCCTCAGCCCCGGTGTGCACTGTAAATCCACTGTTCACTATCTCTCTCCCAATGCTTCCCAAAATCTCCTCTCGTAAACTGCGTGAATGAAATTCCCCCCGCCAAAAATGAATCCTCCTCCTTCCCTTATGCCTCCTTCACCGCCCCGAACCTTCACTCCCCACCAAACCTTATCCATACATTTGTTTCTATTAAATGGGCTTATCCATTACTTAATGCTTATTTTACGTATGGGTTACGTTATCCCTTATGGGATACGTAACCCATTTAACCTCATATTTTATTTTCCCCATTTTAATACATAATTAATCAATTACTCTAATTAATAATCAATTAATCACTAACCATTAATTTAATAATTAATTAACTAATGACTCACTTACTAATTAATCATTCATTAACCCTTAATCAAAGAGTTAATCATACTTAAGCTAATCATAGTAAAAAAAAATAATTAATTAACAACATATAATTAATTAAAGTTATATAATGATTAACTATAATTAGCTAATGTTTAGGATTATATATGAAATTATTCATATTAATAAGAAAAGGGTCATTACAGGTTCTGGATCACCCTTAGCCTATGTCCACATGACCATCACTCTGCGAACATGTTCTTAACGTCAAAGCACTACCAACTTTTCGCAATTCAGGGAATCATGAAGCAAGCGTTCCTCCTATTCTAGGTCCTTCGAACTCCTGGACCCTGAAATGTCGAAATATCCCCCTTGAGAGATCAACGGTCTAGATTCCTCTTGAACCGATGACCATGATCCTACTGGATCAAAAATCCACAACCTTTCATAATTTTCCTTGAACCTTGACCACTTGCCACATGTCCTCCTTGATTAACGATGTCGACCATTTTGCAATTTTGCGAAATGGAATTTCACGATGCAATGTTTCCAAAAATCACTTGCCGCTCCAAACCCCGAACTCTGAAATAGATAAATTCAATGCCTTAGAGTGTTGGAAGATACTCGGCCTTAATCTCCTCATTGGTCTGCAAGATCCAACGACTCTCACAACTTCGACACTTCTTCCACGAAGTGTTTCAACCGTTCATATGGCTCCTCTACTGGGGTTCTTCTAAGAGATTAAATCCCTCATAACTTGGTGTGATCCTATGGCTCTCTGGATTTCATTACTTTTCCCCGAAGTATATCCACTGTTTGTTTCGGTTTCTCTCTTGTGCGATCACCCAAAGGTTAAACTCTGTGTGCCCAGATCCTTTCTCTAAACCTCAAGGGTTCCTTTGACCTAAGTTTATATATTGACTATATACATATAAGTATGTATGAGTAGTTTGAAAGTCAAGGAAAGTGATAGGATTATGGAAGAATTTATCCACATAAGATTTTATGTTCGAAGTAAACTGGACTGGTGTAATAATGTCATTCTGGACAGAAATGTACCTTACCTTCTCTTAAATTCTAAAGATTAAACGGAATTGAATTATGTCATAGAATTATTTTTTTATGGTGAATTTGAGGTACATTACATATGGTATCAGAGACAAATCTACAACACTAGGCTAGAACAGGGCCACATTAGCTACTTAGTATATATTATAATGTATGTAAAACTAATAAATCTTATGGTTTCAAATAGAAATCCCTTTATGTTTTTTGTAAATTATGGCAGCTTAGGAGGGTGCAGAAATCAGGATGGAAGGAAATCCACAGCAAGGACCTCTGGGACATCCAAGGCAGAACAGTGATGGAAGCTCACCCATGGAGGTGTTGGAAATGGTGAGGAATCTTATTGTTGAACTACAGGTTTTCAAGGCTGACAATGAAAAATTGAAGAAAGCACAGCAAGAACAACAAGAGATAAATGAAGTCCCATTGCATAGTATAGTAACCAAGAAAATCCCAAAAGATGATAACCATGACAAAGAAGTTAGCAAAAGGTCCTCCGAGAATTTTAGACCAGAAACAGAAAAAGGAGACAGTTCATCTAAAGGGACACCTTCAGCTGCAGACAAAACTATACCAGACAGAAAAAGAAAACAAGTAGACCACCTTGAAGGAGAATTTTAAAAGATTAAACCAGCTACCTTTGATGGAGAATCCAGGATAGGAGAAGAAGCTGAGGCATGGTTGTTGTACATAAAAAAATACTTCCATATATACAACTATTCCAGCAACATGAAGGTCAGAATGGCCATCTACAATCTGAAGGGGAAGGCCAACATTTGGTGGTAGGACCTGAAATTGGCCAATGGCCTAAAGAAGAAACAGTTGGAATGGTCTGATTTTAAGAAGTATTTCAAGAAACAATACCTTTCCGAAAACTATTGTGAAAGGAAGACAAAAGAATTTTATCAGTTATGAATCGGATAGATGACGATGGAGGACCTTATAAATAACTTTTTAGAACTACTAAGGTTCGTACCGTACATTCGGAAGGATAAGGTAAAAATCCTGCGATTCTTAACTTGTCTACCATAGGCCAACTAGGACAGAATTGAGTTTGATAGCCCCAAATCCTTGAGTGAGGTATTCCGAAAATCATGAATGTGTTATGACCAGTATAAATAGCGGGTAGAGTTTCCCAAGACCTACAAGGACAAGAATCCATATTGAATGAACTAGCAGAAGAAGGGATACCAGCCAGCTCCTTATCAGAATGCATGAAAAAGTTTTTCAAGGAAGGATTTTCACTCGTCTAAATATGCAAGGTAGTGGTAAATCGGTAAACCTATGAACAAAGAAGTTTGGGGACAACTCCTACGAGCCAATAAAGTGTTGGGAGTGTGGAGAGCCTCATGTAAGGAGGAACTTTCCACGTTTAATTGCCTCAAATAGAATTGTTGTTCAAAATTTGAAGGAAGCCTTGGCAGTGGGAGACGTGGGCAGAAGTATGCATCGGATAAATGCAGCCATAGATGGTCGACAAGATAACCACCAGTCCTCAGTGGTAGAAATCGAAGGTAAAATCAATGACACTCAAATTTTTGTTTTGATTGATCCTGGAGCTACGTTAAGTTATAATACTCCTGATGTAGTAGAGTCGAATAAACTTAAGAAATTGAAGCATGTAAAATCATGGCTTGTACAACTAGCAACATGCACTAAAAGGAAAGTAGTTGACTTTATTTTTTATCTTGAGTTCAGCTTAGATGGTCAAAAGATAAGGACCAATTTGAACATCCTACCACTAGGATCTTATGATATGATTATCGATATGGATTGGTTGGAACAACACAAAGCAGTGCTAGACTGTTATACAACGATACTTAACTATAAAGAGAATTTTGGAACTGTTAGAACCACCCAAGGCATACCAAAACCTGTATCAGTGAGACAAGTTTCAGCGATGCAACTCAAGAAATGCATTAGAAAGGGATGTCAAGTTTACGCCATCCAAGTGACGAATCTATTAGAAAAAGAAGATAAGCCCAAGTTAGAAGACTTTGTTGTCCTACGTGGATTCAAAGACATGTTTGTAGATGAGATACCAGAATTACCTCCTATAAGGGAAATAGATTTCTCCATAGACTTACTACCCAGATTAGCCCCTATCTCAAAAGCACTCTACTGAATGAGTCTATGAGAACTGATAGAATTTAAAATACAATTACAGGAATTGTTGGACAAAGAGTATATCAGACCGAGTGTCTCGCCATGAGGAGCGACAGTCCTCTTTGTGAAAAAGAAATACGATACTCTAAGCCTATGTACCGATTATAGACAACTGAACAAAATAACCATTAAGAACAAATACCCCTTACCTAGGATAAATTATATGTTCGATCAAGTTGGTGGGGCCAAGATCTTTTCAAAATTGGATTTATGATATAGTTATCATCAAGTGAGGATAAAGGATGAGGACATAAACAAAACAACTTTTCGAATAAGATATGGACATTGTGAGTTTGTATTCATACATTTCAGACTCACTAACACACCATCCACATTTATGTGCTTGATGAACAACATTTTCAGTCAGTACTTAGACAAGTTCGTAGTAGTATTTATCGATGACATTCTGGTCTATTCAAGAACAGAAGAAGAACATAAGGAACACTTAAGGATAGTTCTGTAAACATTGAGGAAACACAAATTGTATGCCAAATTTTACAAGTGTGACTTTTATCATACATAAATACAATATCTAGGACATGTAATTTCAGTAGAAGGCATTGTCATAGACCAGGAAAAGACAAAAGCCATTATGGAATGGCCTGTACCTAAGGATGTGGTAGATATACGGTCATTCATGGGAATCACCGGATATTATTGTAGATTTATTGGTAAGTAAAGATGAAGGACCATAGCACATAACTAAGCTTTTCAATTATTAAACCAGAATCAAGATGAAACTATACCTATGACAGTGAATCGCTCAATATATATATATATATATTTAGAGAAAGCTATAGGTATGTACATACTTATAGGTGGAAATAAGTACAGATCTTAATGGAGGGTTAAAGAGTATTCCCTACAATAAGAATGATAATATACGCCTTTATATAGGTACATAGAAGACAGTCAAAATACCTATTGTTCTAGTAGTCATGAAGATCTAACCTTGCAATTAAAAGCATAATTAAATTTGCAGGAATGATTACTTTGACAATCCCAGACTCCTTGTCCTTCCAACTCCTGGTCGCCAAAATGCCCAAAAGGGATTAATGGTTCTGGATCACCCTTAGCCTCTATCCACATGACCATCTCTATGTGAACATGTGCTTAACGTCAAAGCATTACCATCTTTTCGCGATTCAGGGAATCATGATGCAAGCGTTCCTCCTATTCTAGGTCCTTCAAACTCCCGGACCCTGAAATGTCGAAATCTCCCCCTTGAGAGATTAACGGTCTAGATTCCTCTTGAACTGATGACCATGATCCCACTGGATCAAAAATCAACAACCTTTCATATTTTCCTCAAACCTTAACCACTTGCCACATGTCCTCCTTGATTAACAATGTCGACCATTTTTCAATTTCGCGAACTAGAATTTCACGATGCAATGTTTCCAAAAATCACTTGCCGCTCCAAACCCCGAACTCTGAAATAGAGAAATTCAATGCCTTAGAGTGTTGGAAGATACTCAACCTTAATCTTCTCACTGTTCTGCAAGATCCAACGACTCTCACAACTTCTACACTTCTTCCATGAAGTGTTTCAACCGTTCATATGGCTCCTCTACTGGGGTTCTTCTAAGTGCTTAAATCCCTCATAACTTGGTGCGATCCTATGGCTCTCGGGCTTTCAGTACTTTTCCCCGAAGTATCTCGACTGTTTGTTTCAGTTTCTCTCTTGTGCGATCACCCAAAGGTTAAACTCTGTGTGCCCAGATCCTTTCTCTAAACCTCAAGGGTTCCTTTGACCTAAGTTTATATATTGACTATATACATATAAGTATGTTGGAGTAGTTTGAATGTCAAGGAAAGTGATAGGATTATGGAAGAGTTTATCCACATAAGATTTTATGTTCGAAGTAAACTAGACTAGTGTAATAATGTCATTCTGGACAGAAATGTACCTTACCTTCTCTTAAATTCTAAAGATTAAACGGAATTGAATTATGTCATAGAATTATATTTTTATGGTGAATTTGAGGTACATTACATATGGTATCAAAGCAAAAGATACAACACTAGGCCTGAACAGGGCCACATTAGCTACTTAGTATACATCCTGACGTATGTAAAACTAATAAATCTTATGGTTTCAAATAGAAATCCCTTTATTTTTTTTGTAAATTATGGCAGCTTAGGAGGGTGCAGAAATTAGGATGGAAGGAAATCCACAGCAAGGAACTCTGAGAGATCCAAGACAAAACAGTGATGGAAGCACACCCACAGAGGTGTTGGAAATGGTGAGGAATCTTATTGTTGAACTACAAGTTTTCAAGGATGACAATGAAAAATTGAAGAAAGCACAGCAGGAACAACAAGAGATAAATGAAGTCTTGTTGCATAGTATAGTAACCAAGAAAATCCCAAAATCCGACAACCATGACGAAGAAGTTAGCAAAAGGGCCTCCAAGAATTATGGACTAGAAACAGAAAAAGGAGACAGTTCCTCTGAAGGGACACCTTCAGCTGAGGAAAAAACTATACCAGACAGAAAAAGAAGACAAGTAGACCACCTTGAAGGAGAATTTAAAAATATTAAACCAGCTACCTTTGATGGAGAATCCAGGATAGGAGAAGAAGCTGAGGCGTGGTTGTCGGACATAAAAAAATACTTCCATATCTACAACTATTCCAGCAACATGAAGGTCAGAATGGCCATCTACAATCTGAAGGGGAAGGCCAGCATTTGGTGGCAGGACCTAAAATTGGCCAATGGCCTAAAGGTGAAATAGTTGGAATGGTCTGACTTTAAGAAGTATTTCAAGAAACAATACCTTTCCGAAAACTATTGTGAAAGGAAGACGAAAGAATTTTATCAGTTATGACTCGGACAGATGATGATGGAGGACCTTATAAATAAATTTCTGGAACTACTAAGTTTCATACTGTACATTCGGAAGGATAAGGTAAAAATCCTGTGATTCTTAAGTTGTCTACCACAGGCCAACTAGGACAAAATTGAGTTTGATAGCCCCAAATCCTTGAGTGAGGTATTCAGAAAATCACGAATGTGTTATGACCAGTATAAATAGCAGGTAGAGTTTTCCAATACCTACAAGGACAAGAAGCCATATTGAATGAACTAGCAGAAGAAGGGATACCAGCCAGCTCCTTATCAGAATGAAGAAAAAAGTTTTTCAAGGATTTTCACTCCAATCATCTAAATATGCAAGGTAGTGGTAAATCGGTAAACCTAGGAACAAAGAAGTTTTGGGACAACTCCTACGAGCCATTAAATTATTGGGAGTGTGGAAAGCCTCATGTAAGGAGGAACTTTCCACGTTTAATTGCATCAAACAGAATTGTTGTTCACAATTTGAAGGAAGCCTCAGCAGTGGGAGACGTGGGCAGAAGTATGCATCGGATAAATGCAGCCATAGATGGTGAACAAGATAACCACCAGTCCTCAGTGGTAGAAATCGAAGGTAAAATCAATGACACTCAAAAAAAAAAATTAATTGATCCTGGAGCTATGTTAAGTTATAATACTCCTAATGTAGTAGAGTCAAATAAACTTAAGAAATTGAAGCACGTAAAATCATGGCTTGTACAACTAGCAACATTCACTAAAAGGAAAGTAGTTGACTTTATTTTTTATCTTGAGTTCAGCTTAGATGGTCAAAAGATAAGGACCAATCTGAACATCCTACCACTAGGATCTTATGATATGATTATCGATATGGATTGGCTGGAACAACAAAAAGAAGTACTAGACTGTTATACAACGATACTTAACTGTTAGAACAGCCCAAGGCATACCAAAACCTGTATCAGTGAGACACGTTTTAGCGATGCAACTCAAGAAATGCATTAGAAAGGGATGTCAAGTTTACGCCATCCAAGTGACAAATCTATTAGAAAAAGAAGATAATCCCAAGTTAGAAGACTTTGTTGTCCTACGTGAATTCAGAGACATTTTTGTGGATGAGATACCAGAATTACCTCCTAGAAGGGAAATAGATTTCTCCATAGACTTACTACTCGGATCAGCCCCTATCTCAAAAGCACTCTACTGAATGAGTCTACGAGAACTGATACAATTGAAAATACAATTACAGGAATTGTTGGACAAATATTATATCAGACCGAGTGTCTCGCCATGAGAAGCGACAGTCCTCTTTGTGAAAAATAAATATGATAGTCTAAGCCTATGTACCACTTATAGACAACTGAACAAAATGACCATTAAGAACAAATACCCCTTACCTAGGATAAATGATCTGTTCGATCAAGTTGGTGGGGCCAAGATATTTTCAAAATTGGATTTACGATCCAGTTATCATCAAGTGAGGATAAAGGATGAGGACATAAACAAAACAAATTTTTGAACAAGATATGGACATTGTGAGTTTGTATTCGTACCTTTCGGACTCACTAATGCACCAGCCACATTTATGTGCTTGATGAACAACATTTTCAGTCATTACTTAGACAAGTTCATAGTAGTATTTATCGATGACATTCTGGTCTATTCAAGAACGGAAGAAGAACATACTGAACACTTAAGGATAGTTCTGTAAACATTGAGGAAATGCAAACTGTATGCCAAATTTGACAAGTGTGACTTTTATCATAGAGAAATACAATATCTAGGACATGTAATTTTAGCAGAAGGCATTGTCATAGACCGGGAAAATACAAAAGCCATTATGGAATGGCTTGTACCTAAGGATGTGGTAGATATCCGATCATTCATGGGAATCACCGGATATTATCGTAGATTAGTTGGTTTGGGCAGGGTTTGGTCAGTGCATCAGGATGGGCAAAGCAACAGACTGGACAAACAAATCGGTATCCTAGAGCTAGGGAGTCGGACAGGCTTCTCCTAGCTGGTTGGTATGTTAGTCGGTTTGGGCAGGGTTTGGTCAGTGCATTAGGCTCAACAAAGAAGCAGAGAGGACAACCAGATCAGTGGGAATTAGCATCAGGCAGAGGTATTTTTATTTATGAATTTGTTGGGGTATGTGGATGATTATGTAATTTATCTTCACGTTGTGGATAAATTTAATTTCAGTTGAATATTAAATGCTTATATGCCGGTTAATGAATTATTTATGCGTTGAAGAAATTCTATGTTTAATTGTCTAAATTTTTTTTAGGCTTAATTAAATTTAGGTTCCTACACATGGTATCAGAGTTGTAGTTCACAATTTGGGGCCGAGGGCCTACCCACCTACTTAGAATCGACCCAGAAATAAACTAGAAAAATATTAAAAATAAATCGGAAATAAAGTTTAGGAATTGAATTGTTCTATCATTAACCCATAAATTTAAACAATCCCTAAATAGTTACATTGAAACTCTTTAAAACAATTTAGAAAAGAAGCCCTGGATCCCTAAATAATCTGTATGT
>ML802005.1:48276-76117 GCA_009831015.1 Picea engelmannii
AAGTAAAGCATGTTTTCTCTTTACACCTCTTTCCATTGACAAATTTTGAAAGAAACTTAAAAATAGGTAACAGAAAATAGAATTTCTTGGAGTGGTCAACAACACAATTCGCATGAGCATTTTACAAAGGAGCTAGCGATAGTCCTTTAGAGTAGTGTATATAACTTTGTTGCCAATACCAATGTCCCTAGAGAACACTCATATTCTAGAGACAGTGTTAGGAAGTACAATATTATTACTTGGACAAACTCTTTCCATCATCATCCGCTACAAGAAATTAGCACACAAAAGACCATCCATTTAATTTGGGGTTGATTAATCAATATAAATCATAATCCAAATAGGATGCAAGAGAGGCAATTATGCAGTTCAACTTGACATAAGTTTCTACATTCAGATCAGATTTAGCTATCCAGATTTCATCCAAAATGGCCATTTTATTTTTTAAAAAGATATTATAGATACCCTTCCAGTTGGAGCCACGACATATATGTTAGATTTCCTTGCTTATTTAGACGGGGAGGAGTTGCGTGTTGAAAACACAAAAAAATTTATTAATAAACAACAAACCGCTACGGCTTTAATAATGACCACCAGAAATATATGATAGATTAAAAAAAAAAAAGCACCAGGTTAGCCAATGCACGATGTATCAGCTCCAGGTTAGCCAGCGCACATGCTATGAACTTGTACGCAGCTTGAAGATTTTAGTGTCAAAATAAACCCCGCAACTGGATCTTCTTCCCTTCCATTATCAAGAGCCCCCCCTGAGTCCCAAATCCTCCCTGCAAATTCGTGACCAAGTGCGCACTGCAAAACAAAAAAAAAACTTACACCTAACCCTGTTTTCTAGTTAAGCTGCACAATAAAAAACGTCCTTGAACTCACCCTGAAAACATTGGTTGATGAAGGTTAAATCATACAGGATGGTTAGGACTCGAGGGAATCGAGGTAGAGGAGCAACGTCATAGGCACCACCAACACCACCAGTGCCGCCACCACCATCGCCGGAACTAGCTCTCATACTACGCTCTTTGGGGGCCATAAATGAGACTTTAAAGGGGTGACAACCGACAGGGATCAAAGTAGAGCCCCCACCATCTGGAATGGGTAATCTAGAAGCGTCGATGGATTTAGGGGGAGGACCTCCACTTGAATACATCACTAGAGAACTGCAGAAGATCAAACTTCGGAGTTTGTTGGGGGTCACGCCAGTGAACGCGCAGAAGCATGGTTGGAAGGCATGACAAGGTGTTTTGCCTTAATGGACTATTCATCCACCTCAAAGGTGAAGATAGAAATTTTTCAAGGGAGAGACAATTCCTTGAACTGGTGGGGCAACCTAGAAAGACAACTGCATCTTACCCCAGACACCGTATCTTGGGAACTTTTTAAGGAGAGGTTCCCAAGGAAATATCTACCAGCTTAACTAGAAAACAGGGTTAGGCATAAGTTTTTTTTTAACTTGTCTGTAAACAGACATTACTCTCTTTAGGGGAGTGGCTAGGTTAGGGTTAAGCATCTAAGCTTGATTTCTTTGCCTAAGAAAGCTACTGACTCCTCTTGCCTGGTAGCTACGCTAGCTTTGCGCCATACTCGCCAATTCCTCTAGCTTACTTTCCTAGTGTGTATGCCGCCTCCTTCTGCTTATCTTGGTCTAAGTCCTGATACTTTGCGTTTATTGTTAATCTTCGGTCAATACAAGGGAAGAAAGTGATATGGAACAAAGAATAAGGATGGAAGGTATTAATGACATAAATTACACTAAGATAATGACAGAATTACAAAATAGTACCGCCAACTCTGACAATCCAGATCTAAGAATCGGCAAGAAAGGACTATTACGACTTAAAAATGGACTTTACATACCAGATTCAGCAGAATTGAAATCAACAATTTTGGACGAAGTGCATAAGAAACCGTATTCTGGCCATCCAGGTTACCCGAAGACAATAACAACACTTAGAAAACTATTTTTCTGGCCTAGTATGAAGGGAAAAATAGCAGAATGCTTGTCTAGGTGAAAATATTGTCAGCAGGTTAAGGCTAAGCACCAGCATCCATCCGACCTATTACAGCCATTACCAGTACCAGAATGAAAATGGGAGACTATATCACTGGACTTTATAACAGGTTTGCCTGAAACTCAGAAATAGAATGATTCTATCATGGTTGTAATCGATAAACTTAGTAAGTTTGCACACTTTATTCCTGTAAAGTCTACTTTTAAAGCTATAAGCGTTGCTGAAATATTCATGAAAGAAATTTTTAGACTGCATGGTATTCCTAAAATGGTGATTTTAGATAGAGACATAAAATTTACATCTGCTTTTTGGAAGGAATTGTTTGCAGAGCTAAACACTAACTTGAATTTCAGTAGAAGCTATCATCTGCAAATGGATGGACAGACTAAAAGGAAAAACCAAATCATAGAGGATATGCCTCGCATGTACATAAGAACAAAACCAAGCAAGTGGGAAGACTACCTGCACTTGGTAGAATTTGCATATAACAATGGGTACCAAACTCTGGCTAAGTTGAGCTCTTTCGAAATACTGTATGGCAGAAAGTGTACAACTCCAATTAATTGGGATAAATCGACTGAAAGACTCATGGTTGGACCATAGATGCTCCAAGAAATGGAAAACATGGTAAGAAAGGTACAACAGAACTTGAAATAATCACGGGATAGACAAAAGAGCTATGTAGATCAAAAAAGAAGACACTTGGAATTTCAAGTAGGAGACCATTTTTATTTGAAGGTCAAGGCCCGAAAGAGCTCGTTGAAGTTAGGGAATTGTGCCAAGATAGCACCCAGGTTTTGTGGGCCCTTTACGATACTAGCTCGAATTGGACTCGTAGCATATCAACTTGTACTTCCAACTAATCTAAGAATTCATAACGTATTTCATGTTTCGTTGCTGAAAAAGTATATTCATGACCCTACTCATCGGATTGATTGGAACTTGGTGTAGGTGGAACCCAAAGGAGAGTTCCAAGTGGAACCCCTGTGCATTTTGGACAAGAGAGATATAACACTTCGGAACAGAGCCATCGCTTAGGGAAAAGTGCAATGGAAGCACTTTAGTCCTGAGGAGGCCACTTGGGAGTTGGAGGCAGATTTGCGGAAATCTCATCAAATCATGTCCCAAGAAAGGAACGAACACTGAGGGCAGTGTTTTACTGCAAGGGAAAAGGATGTGACATCAAAATTTGCTGGAAATTTATTTCCATTTTTAGTAAATTCGAATTTGGAAAATTTTTGTCATTTATGGAAATTCTGAATTTCGAATTTGGTAATTGTAATTAATTATTTTGACTGTTGGGTAGAGACCTGATATGACCCAACTAACTATTTGACTATGACATTTGTATGGAAACAAAATATTTTATGTTGATTGCAGGAGGACAAATGGAACAACCATGTTAAATTTAGCTAAATATGACTCCATGAGTGGGGAACATGTTGGAACTACCATTGGGATAATTATTACAAGTGGAAAATCAATGAATTGGCCATTGGTAGCCCGTGAAAATCAGGGATTTAGAAAGATGCAAAAATTCCCAAGGGAGCGAAAAGACCTGGACAAATGATAAATAACATATGAGAGGAGGCAAGACACTGCCAAGTATGTTGGGGAAAAGAGACTATTGATTTATTTATTTTCCTTGCGGTCATGAACACTACTGTTTGAGTGTGAAGCAAGGGGAATCTACTGGAATTGAAGGACATTGCTGACGAGGAGTTCCCAAGTTCTCCCTCATGGGTTCATGGTCAGGCTGGGGGGTGAATCAGACAAGTGGTTTTGGCTGCCCTATTCTACGGTTGGGAGGAACATGGTTGTTCCTTTTGTCTTCTCGTGAATTGGTTCAAATATGTAAGCCTTTCCTTACTTTGTTCTTGGATGTTTTGTGTGTAACTGATACTATGCATCTAATTGTTCTAAATCAAAATAATTCTTTCAATGGATGATATCTATCGTGGTATTAGATTTACAATCACAGTCTAAATTCCAGAGTGGTCCCTCCTAAAAAATATGGAATACTAGGAAAATTTATTTAAATACGATTTGAGTTTAAGAGAGCAGATCCATCTACAGGATAGGTTTAATCTGAAGTCGAAATGATAGGATACTTTGTATGCTTGAAGAAGACCAATCTATATAGATATAGGTTTATTTCTGTTGACTGAAGTATTAAATAGATCTAAATTTGAACATTCGGATAGGTTTAATATGAAGTTGAAATGCTAGGATACTCTGTATGCTTGAAGAATACCAATATGTACAGATATAGGTTTATATCTGTGACTGAAGTATTAAATAGATCTAAATTTGTGCATTCAGAGTTGAGTAAATTTGTGCCAAAAGGAAACATTTAAATGTATCGCTAATTCCAAAACAATCATGCATCTTAAAGAGACTTAATGTCTATTATCTTTAAGAATCGAAGAGAAATATGAAACAACAAGAACCTTATGGATCACCTTAGCCTTGCAGGCCACCAAATACCATCACTGCCCTGATTTAATTTTTCCTAAGGTTGAAGGGGTAAGTTTTGTTCCCATAAATACTTGAATCATATTGTAATTCCGGACACAGAAGGTAAGATAGATTGAAGTATTTCCTGAATTGATTTGGTTTTACCTGTTTTGGAGGTTTTCTCTGCGATTATGATTTTCTGTTATTGAGTTTGTAAACTCATTTTATTTGTTGATAAATTCATTTTTTTGAGCAAACATGGTAATCATTTGTTTTACCAATTACAAATCCAGTCATTTATTTATTCCAAGTTTATTTGTTGGAGCAGGTGATTTTAAGAAGAGATTAAATACAAAATTGATATTTCGACATTTGGGACTTGCTTGTTACATATATGCGGAGTCCCTTTGCTCTACCAAACATCGAGACCCAAAATTGTTGGGGCACACCCTAATCTCATTTCTCAATTCAAATTTTCTTATTTCATTTTGTTTGTGCGTTAGGTGTTTGTAAACTGTGAAATCCCAGACCCCGAAACCCCGAATTGCTAGTCCCATATCCCATTAACTTCTCACAATTCGAGAGTTGTCATGTGTTGGTGTTTGGCATTTGAAAATCGCAAAATCCAGAACCCCGAAACCCTGAACTGTTGGTCCCATATCCCATTAACATTTTTCAATTCAGGAGTTGTCGTGTGTTGGTGTTTGGCAATTGAAAATCACAAAATCTTGAACCACGAAACCCTGAAGTGCTAGTCCCATTTTTCATTAACATTTTTGCAATTCGATAGTTGTTTTGTGTTGGTGTTTGTCATTTGAAATCGAAAAATCTAGAACCCCAAAACCTCAAAGTGTTGGGCCCACAGTATTTCCGCATTTCTCGATTCGACAAACAACGTGGTCTTTTGTTTCTTTTGTGTTCAACATTTGTAATCGCAGAAACCCAATTGACCTCTGTTTTTCACAAAATTGTAGGAACATAGTAAGAATTATTTTTTATAGGAACAACTCTAATACTGTAATGAATGGACTGGTATGAACGATGGAGTATATTCATCTAGGATAGAGGTAGAATAGAAATAACTATTCATATTACAAGCCACTATGTACAGGGCATGACAAGTACAAAAATGATTATATATAAGAGTATTAAACTAATTAAGAAGATTTTTAGCACGATTTTTCCTAAGATTTTTTCTTTCCATGAGGTCATACACCTTTAAGTATTCAAAATTTCATAATTAGACTATTGTTTAATGGCATAAACCATAGATGGGATCCTTTGAGTTAACTATGCTTGATGTGTAAGCTACTGGTGTGTAAGAATGAGACCCAAATTAGGTAGATATACTTGCTTGTTTATATTTTCGGTAAGTAAAGATGTAGGACCGTAGCACATAATTGAGATTTTCAATTATTATACTAGAATCAAGATGAAACTATACCTATGACAGTGAATCGCTCTATATATAGAGAAAGAGAGAAATCTATAGGTATGTACATACTTATAGGTGGAAATAAGTACATATGTTAATGGAGAGTTAAAGGGAATTCCATACAGTAAGAATGATAATATACACCTTTATAGGTGCACATAGAAGACATTCAAAATACCTATTGTTCTAACAGTCATGAACATCCAACCTTGCAATTAAAAGCATAATTAAATGTGCAGAACTAATTACTTTGACAATACCAGACTCTTTGTCCTTCCAACTCCCAGTCGTTGAAACGCCAAAAAGGGATTAATGGTTTTGGATCTACCTTAGCCTTTTTCCACGTGACCATCACTCTATTACCACGTTCTTAACATCAAAGTGCTATCGGATTTTCGTGATTCAGGGAATCATGATGCAAGCGTTCCTCCTGTTCTAGCTCCTTCGAACTCCCGGACCCTGAAATGTCGAAATATCCCCCTTGAGAGATCAATGATCGAGATTCCTCTTGAATTGATGACCATGATCCCACTGGATTGACGATCCACAACCTTTCATAATTTTCACTGAACCTTGACCACTCGCCATGTGTCCTCCTTGATGAACGGTGTCGATCATTTCACAATTTCACGAGCAGGAAGTTCACGATGCAACATTTCCAAAAATCACTTGTCGCTCCAAACCTTGAACTCCGAAATAGAGAAATTCAATGCCTTAGAGTGTTGGAAGACACTCTTCCTTAATCTTCTAGTTGATTATTACATGAATATTAAGGAAGAGTGTCCTTAATCATCTCACTGCTTCACAACTTCGGCACTTCTTCCATGAAGTGTTTCCACCATTCATATGGCTCCTCTCTTGAGGTGCTTCTAAGAACTTAAATCCATTGTAACTTGGTGCAATCCTATGGCTCTTGGGATTTTGACACTTTTCCTCGAAGTATCTCCACCATTCGTTTGAGCTGCTCTCCTACGCAACCACCCAGAGGTTAAACTCTATGCACCCAGATCCTTTCTTTGAACCTCAAGGGTTCCTTCGACCTACGTTTATATATTGACTATATACATATAAGTATGTTGGAGTAGTTTGAAAGTTAAAGAAAGTGAAAGGATTATCGAAGAATTTATCCACATAAGATTTTTTGTTCGAAGTAAACTAGACTAATGTAATAATGTCATTATGGATAGAAATGTATCTTACCTTCTCTTAAATTCTAAAGCTTAAATGGAATTGAATTATGTCATAGATTTTTTTTTTTATGGTGAATTTGAGGTACATTACATATGGTATCAGAGAAAAAGCTACATTACTGGGCCTGAACATGGCCACATTAGCTACTTAGTATACATTCTGATGTATGCAAAACTAATAAATATTATGGTTTCAAACAAAAATCCATTTCCATTTTTTGTAAATTATGGCAGCTTAGGAGGGTGCAAAAATTAGGATGGAAGGAAATCCATAGCAAGGACCTCTGGGAGATCCAAGTCAGAATAGTGATGGAAGATCACCCATGGAGGTGTTGGAAATGATGAGGAATATTATTTTTGAACTATAGGTTTTCAAGGCCAACAATGAAAAATTGAAGAAAGCACAGCAGGAACAACAAGAGATAAATGAAGTCTTGTTGCGTAGTATAGTAACCAAGAAAAGCCAAAAATATGACAACCATGATGAAGAAGTTAGCAAAAGTGCCTCCAAGAATTCTGGACCAGAAATAGAAAAAGGAGACAGTTCATCTGAAGGGACACCTTTAGCTGAGGACAAAACTATACCAGACAGAAAAGAAAACAAGTAGACCACCTTGAAGGAGAATATAAAAAGATTAAACCAACTACCTTTGATGGAGAATCCAGGACAGGAGAAGATGTTGAGGCATGGTTGTTGGACATCAAAAAATAATTCCAGATCTACAACTATTCCAGCAACATGAAGGTCAGAATGGCCATCTACAATTTGAAGGGGAAGGCCAACATTTGGTGGCAGGACCTAAAATTTGCCAAGGGCCTAAAGGAGAAATAGTTGGAATGGTCCAACTTAAATAAGTATTTCAAGAAACAATACCTTTCTAAAATCTATTATGAAAGGAAGACGAAAGAATTTTACGAGTTATGACTTGGACATACGATGATGGAGGACCTTATAAATAAATTTCTTGAACTACTAAGGTTCATACCGTACATCCAGGAGGATAAGGTAAAAATCCAACGATTCTTAAGTTGTTTACCATAGGCCTACCTAGACAGAATTGCATTTGCTAGCCCCAAATCCTTGAGTGAGGTATTCAGGAAAGCACGGAAGTTCTATGACTAGTATAAACAGTGGGTAGAGTTTCCCAAGACCTAGAAGGATAAGAAGCAAGATTGAATGAACCGGTGGAAGAAGGGATACCAGCCAGCTCCTTATCAGAATGCATCAAAAAGTTTCCCAAGGAAGGATTTTCAATCCAATCATCCGAATACACAAGGTAGTGGTAAACCTAGGAAGGAAGAATTTTGGGGACAACTCCCACGAGCCATTAAAGTGTTGGTAGTGTGGAGAGCCTCATATAAGGAGCAATTGTCCATGTTTAATTGCAACAAATAGAACTGTTGTTCACAGTTTGTAGGAAGCCTCGATAGTGGGAGACGTGGGAAGAAGTCTGCATCGGATAAATGCAGCCATAGATGGTCGACAAGCTGACCACCAGTCCTCGTTGGTAGAAATCGAAGGTAAAATCAGTGACACTCGAATTTTTGTTTTAATTGATCCTGGAGCTACGTTAATTTATATTACTCCCGATGTAGTAGAGTCAAATAAACTTAAGAAACTGAAGCATGCAAAATCATGGCTTGTAAAACTAGCAACATGCACTAAAAGTAAAGTAGTTGACTTTATTTCTGATCTTGAGTTCATCTTAGATGGTCAAAAGATAAGGACCAATCTGAACATCCTAGCACTAGGATCTTATGATATGATTATCAGGATGGATTGGTCGAAACAACACAAAGTAGTACTAGACTATTATACAAAGATACTTAACTATAAAGATAATTTTGGCACTGTTAGAACAACCCAAGGCATACCAAAACCTGTATCAGTCAAACAAGTTTCAGCGATGCAACTCAAGAAATGTATTAGAAAGGGATGTCAAGTCTATGCCATCCAAGTGAAAAATCTATTAGAAAAATAAGATAATCCCAAGTTAGAAGACTTTGTTGTCCTATGTGAATTTAGAGACATGTTTGTTGATGATATACCAGAATTACCTCCGAGAAGGGAAATACATTTTTCCATAGACTTACTACCCAGATCAACCCCTATATCAAAAGCACCCTACCGAATGAGTCTACCAGAACTGTCAGAATTGGAAATAAAATTATAGGAATTGTTGGATAAAGAGTATATCAGACCGAGTGTCTCGCAATGGGGAGCGCTAGTCGTCTTTGTGAAAAAAAAGACGATACTCTAAGACTATGTATCGATTATAGACAACTGAACAAAATGACCATTAAGAACAAATACCCCTTACCTAGGATAAATGATCTGTTCGATCAAGTTGGTGGGGCCAAGATATTTTCAAAATTGGATTTACGATCCGGTTATCATCAAGTTAGGATAAAGGACGAGGACATAAACAAAACAAATTTTCGAACAAGATATAGACATTATGAGTTTGTAGTCATACCTTTCAGACTCACTAATGTACTAGCCACATTTATGTGCTTGATGAACATTATTTTCAGTCAGTGCTTAGACAAGTTCGTAGTAGTATTTATCGATGACATTCTGGTCTATTCAAGAACGGAACAAGAACATAATGAACACTTAAGGATAGTTCTATAGACATTGAGGAAACACAAACTGTACGCCAAATTTGACAAGTGTGACTTTTATCAGAGAGAAATACAGTATCTAGGACATGTAATTTCAACAGAAGGAATTTTCGTCGACCCGGAAAAGAAAAAATCCATTATGGAATGGCTGGTACCTAAGGACATGGCAGATATTATCCAGTCATTCATGTGAATCACTAGATATTATTGTAGATTTATAGAAGTGTCCTTCATGTGGCACTTCTTCCATGAAGTTTTTCCACCGTTCATACGATTCCTCTCCTGGGGTGCTTCTAAGCGTTTAAATCCCTCGTAACTTGGTGTGATCCTATGGCTCTCTGGATTTCGGCACTTTTCCCCGAAGTATATCCACCATTCGTTTCAAATGCTCTCCTACACGACCACCCATAGGTTAAACTCTGTGCACCTAGATCCTTTCTCTAAACCTCAAGGGTTCCATCGACCTAAGTTTAGATATTGCCTATATACATATAAGTATGTTGGAGTACTTTTAAAGTTAAGGAAAGTGATAGGATTATGGAAGAATTTATCCACATAAGCTTTTTTGTTCAAAGTAAACTAGACTGGTGTAATAATGTCATTATGGACAAAAATGTATCTTACCTTCCCTTAAATTCTAAATCTTAAACGAAATTGAATTATGTCATAGAATTTATTTTTTATGGTGAATTTGAGGTGCATTACACCTACCTATGGAAAATCGAAGATAAGTAATAGATTATACCCAATCATTATCTTGTATGTTTGATAAGATAAAGAATTCGAGTTTTGACAAGACCTCTATTCCATGACTAATTGGAATGCTTCACTTCTTTTGTAGGTCTATGTGGAATATGGCACTGGATCTAAATTGGGTCCTTCTCAGAAAGGTATTCTAGTTTCTAATAAGAGAACTCTTGAAAGATCTGAAAAATTCCTAGTGGTGTTGGGTTATTACCCTGGCGTTCTTGGCATACGACTGATACCCAAATCATTAGATATACAGAATTTTTGTTAAACAAGGGTTGTAAATTTCTTTTCTTTTATCAAGGTTTTTGTTGTTAGTCTCTGCATAGTGATATTCCAAACATAATCTATATTGTAAAAATGAAGCAAAGGTAGAATATACAATGAATCAAATTTAATGCAGTCTTCACTTGTGTCGGTTGCTGATTAATTGTTTTAATTTAAAGTAAGTCTTGTGGTTGTTATTATACGTATAGAATCCTGAATCATGAGTGGTTATATGTGTATCTATATAAATGTCTACATTAACTTAAATTTTCCTAGCATAATCATTTTCCGTTGTTGAAGTCAAAGGCTTCTATAGTTTTAATATATGACCCATGACTATGAGACTGTACTACCATAAATGAATCTAATACTCCTGAGATTTGTTTTGGATCTCTTTAAGGGTTATGCCAATTTCTAATCTGCCACAGATTTTGAATGTTGAAAGGGTAGACCGCTCCAAAGGAATTCGTTCTTTCCAAATTTTCTTTTTCGCAAATTGAAATTCCACTACAGAACTTGGAATATAGAAATGCATAAGATCTCATGATAGATGTAAATTTCCATGATTGTACTTTTGATTCTAGCGTCTGATAAAAAAAAGGGGTTCCAGATTTCTTTAACTTTCAAATTTCACCGTTCTTTACACATCTAGTATTTCATTTGAATGTTGTTGGTGCATACGATTGATCAATATATAATTCACATAATACAAGAAAAAATGTATATCATATCAATTTTTCCGTTGTAGATAGTTGTAACGCTCTTTCATACTGTAACACTCTGATACCAACTGTAATGCTCCCGACCATCAACCCCATGGTCGGGCCAACATTACTATGAAGAATAACAAACTCATACTTAATTCTATATAAGACATGCATTTAAGCAAATGAAACACATTTAAGCTCAGAGTAACCATAAGAATTACTGCTTTTATAAATAATAAATGGCTTTACATTAATTTGTATGCACAACAGAATAGATGATAAATATAAATACATAGACATGCAGACAAGTAATTAAAAGATTATCTGGTACTTATCTTTGAAACGGTGGTAATTCCAACAACTAGATGCAGGCCTTCCACGAACCTCCCATCCTTAGACCACACTGCTCATCAAGCTTAGCAGTGGGTCACCCCCGAGCTGGGACTAAGCTCCACCCCCAAGGCAAGGGATCCTAGGCTAGTCTAAGGTTACAGGTAAAACACATAGTCACAAGGAAGGAATTCTCTCCCAAGAACCACTCATACTCACTGCCCATAGACTCTCCTTCCCCACATGCCTGTTCGACCCCAAGAGTATACACCTTCTCTTTCACCTAGACAGTCCCTCAGCTGCTAACCTCCCTTCCCTTGGGCTTCAGCAACAGACTGTACTAGAAGTCTTTGAGCTATGTGGAAACTACAAGGTTCCTTCCAGGAGTTCTCTCCTTCCTCTGCGCACTCTCTCACCTAGGGAGAGTCTCTCATAGGCCAAGAAACCTATTCTTCCAAATTCAATCACCTCTCTCACAGTGAGAGAGTGTTGTACAAAGTGTCCAACAAGCCACGCGCAGTCCAACACTACGTGGCCACAAAAACTAATGGGTAAAAAAGACATGAGATTTCCAAACAGGCTCAACAATGATAGGATGGTCTCGTGGTTATGACTTTGGTACAAAGACTCCACACATAGGCTCGATCTGCTCAGACAGAGGATGCATCGGCTTTTCTTGAAATCAACACAGGCTATCCCTGAAATCAAAAAACAAACTTCACCCCTGGTTTCAAAATGACATGAGGTCTCTTGCAAGGGTCGGACGGGTTCACACCTAGGCAGTCGAGGGTCGAATGGTGGAGGAACCCCCAACACGGCTCATCTCATCCAATTTATTTGCATGCGTCTGGGTTGACACTTGTCACCCATGCAACTGCATGGGTTCCTTTAGCATGCATTCCTTCCATTTGGAAGTTGCTTGTCCTTCTAAAAGAACTTAGGATAAAATATATTATTCACATGTCTTTTGGAATAATACTAAAATATTATTCCCAATGACTTAAGCCCCTAGGCTTAGCCCCTCTTCCCACCTTCCAGCCCCTAATCCCTTACCCACTCTATTGAATATTAGTTCCACATCACTCATTGATCATGGTCGGTCTGCACGTGGTGGTGTATATATATATTTTTTATTAATAATGTGCATAGATACATGTACAAAATCAGGCTCTTGGACTTCAAACCTTAGGCTCTCTGGCCTAACAATCACATAATCCCACCAACTTATATAAACTTGGCTCACCAACCTATAAAACATATTTACAATTCATTTCATGAACAGGATTTACAATGGGCCCCAGCCTTGGGGACATTACAATCTCCCTCCCCTTATTTTTGCACTCTCCTTAGTGCAACTTTACACTGTCTCTGCAAAGCTTTCAAAATTTTCAAAAGGATGTGGGTACTCTGCCCGCATAACATCTTCATGCTCCCATGTCGCATCCTCAAGACTGTACCAGGTCCACTAGAACTTTACAAGACCTATAGCTCGATTCCAGAGTTGTTTTTTTTTCCTGTCCAATACGCACACAGGATGCACTTGCAGGACACCTTCTGGTTCCACCTGAACCACATTCCATTCAATAACATGATTAGCATCAAGTATATATTTCGTAAGAAATGAAACATGAAACACATTATGTACAATCATAGATGCAGGTAATGCAAGCTTATATGCAACTGGCCCAATCCTTTCCAGGATTTCAAATGAACCACAAAATCTTGTTTCCAACTTGGCATAACTTCCCAGCTTCAGGGAACTCCTATTAGTTTTCACTTTCATGAAAACATGATCACCCACTTTGAATTCTTGGTGGGTTATGTTCTTATTAGCATAACTTTTATGCCTGTCCTGGGTAGTTTTCAAATTCTATTTAATTTTTAACATATGGTCCCCCATCTCCTTGAGCAACTCTAGCCCAATTACTACTCTGTCAGCTGGATTATCCTAGCTCACTGGAGTGTTGCACTTTCTTCCATAAATTGCTTCAAATGGGCTCATCTTCAATGATGCATGATACCCATTATTCTAGGTGAATTCTACCAAATGCAGGTATTCTTCCCATCTTTATGGTTTTTCCATCACATACATTCTTAGCATGTCTTCTATTACTCTATCCACCCTCTTTGTCTGTCCATAAGACTTGGGATCATATGTTCTACTAAAATTCATATTCATTCTGAATCCTTTGAACAGTCCTTTCCAAAAATTTGAGGTGAATTCTGGGTCCCTATCAGACACAATCATTTTAGGAATTCCATCCAAGTGTGCCACTTCTTTTAAAAAGATGTCAGCAACATCTGCTGCCTTGTGAGTGATTTTCAGTGGAATAAAATGGGCATATTTTGTAAGATTTTCCACCACAACCATGATCGAATTATGTTTCTTTCTTGTTCTGGGCAATCTTGTAATAAAATCCATGGTCACCACTCCCCACTCCCCACTTCCACTCAGGAATGGGAAAAAGCTACAACAACCCTGCTGGGTGCCTATGCTCAGCCTTAACTTTCTGTCACTCCATAAATATGGCGATGTATTCAATGATATCTCTCTTCCTACCCAGACAAAAGTAATGGATTTTGACTACTTCCACAGTCTTCTGATATCTAGGGTGTCCATCATAAGTCATGTTATGAATTTCTTTTAGAATCGCAAGTTTCAATTCCTAGACATTGGGTATATACACTCTATTTTTATACATAAGTATTCCATCAGCTTCCAAGGTGTAATTTCCCTCTTTATTTGGTCTCTCGCACTGTCGTAGTTTTTCTACTAAGTCTCTGTACTGCAAATCAACATTTGCAGCTTCCAAAATTTCACCCTTGATATTAGTATTGTACATGCTAATGGCTGAAGCATGTAAGATGTGCACCTTTCTGCTGAGTGCATCAACCACCTTGTTTTCCTTCCCTTTGATATGCTTGATATCAAAGTCGTATTCACATAGAAACTCCATCCACCTATATTGTCTAGCATTTAAATTCAACTGATCAAACAAATATTTCAGACCGTTGTGGTCTGTTCTCAATTTGAATCTCCTTCCCATGAAGTAATGTCTCCATTTCCTCAGAGAATGAATGATTGCTACCAACTCCAAATCATGAATGGAATAATTATTTTCATGCTCTTTCAGCTTCCTGGACTCATAACAAATCACAAATCCATTATGGCTGAGAACTCCTCCCAACCCTTCCTTACACGCATTTGTGCACACCATGAAATCCATATTTGGATATGCAATCCTCAATATTGGAGTGCTAGTTAGCAGTTGCTTCAATTGCTGGAAACTGTTCTCACACTCTTCAGTCCACTAAAATGTTTTCTCCTTCCTTTGCAAGGAAGTGATAGCATGAGCTATCTTTGAGAACCCTGCTATTAACCTTCTATAGTAGCTCGCGAGACCCATAAAGGATCTAACTTCCACCACATTCCTTGACATTGACCATTCCTTGATGGCCTCAACTTTCTCAGGATCCATGGTGATCCCTTCTTCTAAAATAATGTTCCCCAAGTAATGGATCTACCTTTGGTAAAATGAGCATTTTCTCAATTTGGAAAAGAGTTGGTGTGCACTCAACACTTGTAGCACCAATATCATGTGTTTTTCATGCTCTTCCTTTCACTTGGAATACACTAAGATGTCATCCAAGAAGACCATGACAAACTTGTCTAAATAGTCCCTGAATACACCATTCATCAAAAACATAAAAATAGTAGGTGTGTTTGACAGTCCAAACGACACCACTGTGAACTTGTAATGACCGTACCTTGTTCTAAAGGAGGTCTTGTTGATGTCCTCATCCTTTATTCTTACCTGGTAATATCCTGATCTAAGATCTATCTTTGAAAATATTTTCACACCCTTCAACTGATCAAAAAGATCATCGATCCTCGGTAGAAGATACTTGCTCTTGATAGTTACCTTGTTCAACTGTCAGAAATCAATACGCAACCTCAACGTCCCATCCTTATTCTTCATGAAAATGACCAGGGCACCCCAAGGTTACACACTGGGGTGAATGTACCCCTTCTTTAGAATCTCTTCAAGTGGAAATTGCAACTCTTTCGGCTCTGGCGTACTCATTCTATAAGGAGATTTCGAAATTGGAGTTGCTCCAGGCATCAAATTTATAAAAAAATTGATGTCTCTCTTCGGAGGTAGTCCAGGTACCTCCTGAAATATGTCCTTGAACTCGATGAGTACCTCATGGTATCCAATATTTTATACTTGATCTCTGGATGCTTCCTCCACACAAGCTGCAGATAATTGATACCCTTTCCTGTAACACTTCTTCAGCTGCATGGTTGAGATTTCTCTAACAGCCACAACTCTAGAAATTCCTTCAAATGTTTTCTGATTTCCCTCCTCATCCAAGCATGTAAACCTCTTGTTATGATAGTATAGAAGGGCATGGTGTTGGTCCAACCAGTCCATGCCAATTAAGCAATCATAAGAACCTAAAGGTAGAATATTCAATTCAACCTTCATGCTCAATCCATTCATGTCGACAAAACGATACTTAATCAACTCAGTGACCTTCCTCTTGGTTCCTGTAGCCAACTACACTAACCAATACTTTTCATGTTTTCTTCCTTATAAATGAAAAATTTCCACCACCCGAGGGTCTACATAACTATGGCTAGCTCCCGAATCAATTAAAATAATAATTGATCGGTTGTTAATCATACATTCCACTTCAATCATGTGCGATTGAAATTCTGCTTGCTTGTCATATAGGGATACTTATATCCTTGGCATATTGGTGCCCATGTATTCCATGGTTTCATCTTGCTGAACATTGTGGACGGTTCTCGCTTTATCTTTTCTGTGGGGACAATCTCGGTACCTATGGTTCCCTTTACAGCCCCAACACTCCATAGGTGGAGGTATGGGAATTTGTTCATCCACTTCCAACTTCCTAGGCTCCTTAAAGGATGGATGTCCTTGAGGGTTGTTTCTGAAAAAGGGAGGCTTGTTTCCCTTTAGCCTATGCTCTTTCTTGAGATTCTTCTGATCATACCAAGCTTTCTGAAAATTAGGCCTTTCTCTTTGTTGTTCATACAAGCATTTTTCCCTTCTTATTGTTTCTTCCATAGTCTTGGGATCATCATACTAGATTTTGTCACTAATGGAAGGTGGAAGTCCACTCAGATATCTCTGAATCTTGACAGCCTCATCTTTGATGAACGAAACATACTTCAGTAGTTCCAAAAACCTTTGTTCATATTCATCGATGGTCATGTTGCCCATCTTGAGTTCAAAGAACTCCTTCATCTTTTTGTCATAGTATATTTTAGTCAGGTATTTTTTCTCGAAATACCTCTTGAACCCCTTCCAAGTGATATATTTCTCCCTAATGTGTTTCACCTGCACAAATTGATCCCACCACATGGATGATTTTCCTTTCAATTGATACATCGTAATTATTCCTTCTACATGAGGGGAATAATTCTGTAGTTAGAAATATTTCCTCATGCCAAGAAAACATGTTTCATCATCTTCCTCCTTCTTATGTTCTCCATCAAATGTAGGAGGTTTAATCTTGTTCATCTCCCCTTTCAATTCATCCACCCCAAATCTCCAATTCTTTATGGTAGGATATGGGCTTGAACTACTGTGTGCTTCCTTATCGGAATACTTTTGGGAGCGATGATGATGTCTACTACCACTCCTTGATCTTCTTCTCCTTTCAGGGGTCCTGAAACTTCTTGATATTATTTTCCTCTCAAGGTTTTTGTGACTCTATGTCTTACTTGATCCACTCCCCTTCTCCAATTTCCTTTCTATTCATTCCAGGCTCTTCAACATATTTGAGTGGAATTCACCCTGTTGATCCTTAACCTCATGAGTTTTCAACTATAATCTCGGCGAGCCTGGGCATATTTCTGCAATCTTTCAGTGAGTTTCATCATATGTCCCTCCTTATCCATCTCTTTTCCGTTCCCATTAGAGTTTGATCTTTTGATTCCCAAGTTGACATCCCTTCCTACCCTTTCGTCCTCTGTTTCAGAGGCAATCTACACCTCTTCCACTTCCATCCTTGGTGTCGTTTTTCAGTTTTCCTAACACTCATTGAACTCTACACACACAACATCCAATCAACCAGAGTTTGTCAGCACTTATCCTTTAACAAAATCACAATATTCATAAACCAACGTGAGTGAGAAAATGTTTTTACTTCACAAAGTTTTTTGAACTCTATTTGTCTCTGCAAATTTTCAGGACTTTGGTTTTCGGGGGTTTTTTCCACGAGGATTCAACAGTTAAATCCTCGATAGTTCTTATGTCCTTCGAAAATTTTTGGATTTTGAAACTTTAGGGTTTCGCTCCATGAGGATTTCACACTCTCTTTTAGGACTTCTGGCTTTGGGGTCTCAGTACACAAGACTCTCAACCCCTTGTCACTCCAACTCCCGAATTCTGAAATTCTGATTTACTTTACTCTCCAGGCCCACAATACAATTGTCACCCTTAATCACGGTGGAATGTGGCACATTCAGGAAGGTTCACATCACCTTCGATGATGTCATCAGGTCCCACCATTCTCTCTTGTCTTCTTGACTCACTAGCACATGGTGCACACCGATGTGTCCATGTCCATTCCAAGGCAATCCAATGGCTATACTTCTCTCAGATCTACGACACAGATCGTTTTCGTGTTTCAGGGTTTCAGAATTGGGATTTCGTGTATCCCCATATCTCAAACTTTTGTTTGCCAAAATTTTGAAGTTAATATCTACTCTTCCACTTGATCCAACGATCAAGTTCCTCTCTTACGATCTACGGTGTAGATCATTTTGAAATTTAGGGTTTCAGTATTTTGTGACTTGCGAAAACAAGGTTCTTCCCTTTTGGTTTCGTGGGTGCCGAAATGTCGTCCGACATACACGTGTCCCCCCGATGGGCGGTCCCGACGAATTTGTGATTTTTCATATCATGATTTCCGCATTCCTGTGTAAATCCAAAATGTTTTTAAACCCTGATCACATTTTCTAGGTCTGACGGTCATGAGTGTTCACCTTACCTCCCTAACAGATCCTAAGGCTCCAACACTTCTGGTGTAGAGTCCTCTCTCCCTGTGGCCAGATGTCACCCTGACTACGGTTTCATAACACCGCTACAACTCCTAAGATGGTAACATGGTCAAGTAACTCCTTGACACTTAGGAGCATTCAAAGGTCCGAAATTGGTCCTCCAGACACAATTTCTCCTCAAACCCTCAGTCCAAAGACCACTCAACTAGCCCATCTAGGCTCAGCATCGAAACCTTGGCTCTGATACCAAACTATAATGCTCTTTCATACTGTAATGCTATGATACCAAACTATAACGCTCTTTCATACTGTAATGCTCTGATACCAAGTGTAACGCTCCTAACCATCAACTCTATGGTCAGGCCAACATTATGATGCAGAATAACAATCTCATACTTAATTCTATATAAGACATGCATTTAAGAAAATGAAACACATTTAAACTTAGAGTAACCATAAGAATTACTGATTTTATAAATAATCAATGCCTTTAACATTAATTTGTATGCACAATAGAATACATGATAAATATAAATACACAGACATGTAGAAAAGAAATTAAAACATAATCTCGTACTTATCTTTGAAACGTTGGTAATTCCACCAACCAGGTACAGGCCTTCCACGAACCTCCTAGCCTTATACCACACTTCTCATCAAGCTCAGCAGTGGGTCACCCTCGAGCTGGGACTAAGCTCAACCCCCAAGGTAACAGATCCTATGCTAGGTTGGATTTAAAGGGAAAACAAACAGTCACAAGGAAGGAATTCTCTCCCAGGAATCACTCATACTCACTGCCCATAGAATCTCCTTCCCCACATGTTTGTTCCACCCTAGGATTATACACCTTCTCTGTCACCTAGACAGTCCCTCGGTTGCTAACCTCCCATGCCTTGGGCTTCAGCAATAGACTGGACCAGAAGTCTCTACGCTCTGTGGCAGCTATAAGGTTCCTTCCAAGAGTTCTCTCCTTCCTCTGTGAACTATCTCACCTGGGGAGAGTCATTCACAGGCCAAGAAACCTGTTCTTCCAAATTCAATCACCTCTCTCACCTAGAGAGATTGATGTACAAACTGGCCAACAAGCCACACGCAGTCCAGCACTATGTGGCCACAATAACCAATGAGGAAAATAGACATGGGCTTTCCAAACAGGCTCAGTAATGACAGGCTGGTCTCATGGTTATGGATTTGGGATAGAGACTCCACACACAGGTTGGATTTGCTCAGACAGAGGATGCATCGGCTTTTCCCGAAATCAACACAGGCTATCCCCGAAATCAACACATAGACTTCGCCCCCAGTTTCAGAATGGCACAAGGTCTCTTGCAGGAGTCGAATGGGTTCATGCACATAAATTTGAGGGTCGAATGGTGGAGGAACCCCCAACATAGCTCATCTCAACCAATTTATTTTCATGCACTTGGGTTGACACTTGTCACCCATGCAACCGCATGCGTTCCTTTAGCATGCGGTCCTTCCATTTGGAAGTTGCTTGTCCTTCCAAAAGAACTTAGGATAAAACATATTATTCACATGTCTTTTGGAATAATATTAAAATATTATTCCCAAGGACTTAAGCCCCTAGGCTTATCCTCTAGGCTTAACACTTAGCCCATGTTCCCACCTTCCAGCCCCTAATCCCTTGCCCACTCTATGGAAGCTTAGTCCCCCATCACTCATTCATCGTGGTTGGTCTGCACGTGGCAGTGTATATATATATATATTTTTTTTAATAATGTTCATAGATACATGTACAAAATCAGGCTCTTGGCCTTCAACCCTTAGGCGCTTTGGCCTATCAATCACATAATCCCACCAGCTTATATAAAATTGTCTCACCGGCCTATAAAACATATTTACAATTCATTTCATAAATAATATTTACAATGGGGCTCGACCTTGGGGACATTACAATAGTCTACTTCCAGTTTACGGTGATGCCTATACAATTTTCCAAATGTATATATGTATAATATATAAATACATAGGTGATCCATAAGATTCTTGTTGTCTTGTATTTCTCTTCAATTCCAAGTTGTACTAGAAAGGAAGTCTCCGTTAAGTGGCACGATTTTTCTGAATTTTAATTATAGAGATACACCTAAATGTTTATATAGGTACAGACTTACTCAACTTTGATTTCTCATAGTTAGATTTGTTTAATATCTCAGTCACAAAAATAAACATATGCCTATAATAGATCTGTTCCTTTCAAGCATATTAATACACAGATAATCCTAAATAGAATTTCAAATTTAGATTTAAACATATGTTGTAGATGGATTTTCTCTTTCAAGTTCAATTGTATATAGATAATTTTTCCTATCATTCTAGTTTTCAGGAGGGACCAATCCAAAATTTAGTCTTTGATTATAAACTCCATACCACAAATAGATGTCATCCATGGAAAATTATTTCAACTTAGTACAATTAGATGCATAATATCAGTTACACACAAATCATTCAAGAACAGAGTAGGGAAAGACTTACATATTTGAACCAACTCACGGGAAGACAAAGGGAATAACCACATTCCTCCCAACCATAGAATAAGGCAGCCAAAAACACTAGCCCGATTCACCCCCTAGCCTAACCATGAATCCATGAGGGCGAACCTGGAAGAATCCTCCTCAGCAATGTCCTTCACTTTCAACAGATTCCTCTTGCCTCACACTCACTTAGTAGTGTTCATAACAACAAGGAAAAATCAATAGTCCCCTTTGCCAACATACTTTGTAGCATCCTGCCTCCTCACATATGTTATTTATACAAAAAAAATCCTTTTGCCTAGGTATTTTCCCTCCCTTGGGAATTTTTGTAGCTTTCTAAACCCCTAATTTTCAAGGGTTTCCAATGGGCAAATATATGATTTGCCACTTGTAATAATCAACCCAGAGGTAGTTCCAATAGGTTCCCCACTCATGGAGTCATGGTCATCTGATTTTTGACATGGTTGTTCCATTTGTCCTCCTGCAATCAATGTAAAATATTTTGTTTTCATACAACTGTCACAGTGAAATAGTTAGTTGGGTCAAATTAGATCTCTGCCCAATAGTTATAATAATTAATTACAATTATTAAATTTGAAATTCAGAATTTCCATAAAAGGCAAAAATTTTCCAAATTCGAATTTACTAAAAATGGAATAATTTTCCAACAAATTTAAATTTCAAAAATACTTTTTTTGGGGGTTATGTCACATCCTTTCCCCCTTCAATGAAACATTATCCTCGGTGTTCATTCCTTTCTTGGAACAGGATTGGATGAGATCTGCGCAGATCTCCCTCCAACTCCCAAGCAGCCTCCTCAGGACTAAAGTTCTTCCATTGCACCTTTACCTGAGCAACAACTCTGTTCCGAAGTGTTATTTCTCTCCAGTCAAGAATACGCAGGGGTTCTACTTGGAACTCACCTTTGGTTTCCACCTGCACCAAGTTCCGATCAATCATATGAGTAGGGTCATGAGCATATTTTTTCAACAAAGAAACATGAAATGCATTATGAATTCTTAGATTAGCTCAGAGTGTGAGTTTATATGTTATGGCTCCAATTCAAGTTAATATCTCGAAGGGCCCACAAAAATTGAATTCCATCTTGGCATAGTTCCCTAACTTCAATGAAATTTTTCAGGCTTTGACCTTCAAATAAACATGGTCTCCCACTTGAAATTCCAAGTGTCTTCTTTTCGGATTTGCATAGATCTCCTGTATGTCCTGTGCTTCTTTCAAGTTTTATTGAACCTTCCTTACCATGTTCTCCATTTCTTGGAGCATTTATGGTCCAACCATGACTCTGTCAGCCGGTTTATCCCAACTAATTGGGGTCGTACACTTTTTTCCATACAATACCTCAAAAAGGCTTAGCTTTGCTGAAGTTTGGTACCCATTGTTATATTCAAATTCTACCAAGTGTAGATAATCTTCCCATTTATTTGGTTTTGTTCTTACATACATGCAGAGCATATCCTCGATGATTTGGTTTGTCCTCTCGGTCTATCCATCCTTTTGTGGGTCATAAATCGTACTGAAATTCAAATTAGTATTTAGCCCTGCAAACAATTCCTTCCAAAAAGCGGATGTGAATTTTACGTCTCTATCTAAAATCGCCATTTTAGGAATACCATGCAGTCTAAAAATTTCTTTCATGAATATTTCAGCAATGTTTATAGCTTTAAAAGTAGACTCTACAGGGATAAAGTGTGCAAACTTACTGATTTTATCAATTACAACCATGATAAAATCATTATGTTTCTAAGTTTTAGGAAAACCTATTATAAAGTCCAGTGATATGGTTTCCCATTTCCATTCTAGTACTGGTAATGGTTGTAATAGGCCAGCTAGATGCCAATGCTCAGCCTTAACCTATTGACAATCTTGGCACCTGGCCAAGCATTTTGTTATTTCGCCCTTCATATTAGGCTAGTAAAATAGTTTTCTAAGTGTTGTTATTGTTTTCTGGTATCCTCGATGGCCCGAATACAATTTCTTATGCACTTTTTCCAAGACTATTAATTTTAGCTCTGATGAATCTGGTATGTAGAGTCTGTTTTTAAATCGTAATAGTCCCTTCTTGTCGATACTTAGTTCTAGTTTATCTGCATTTTCGGTACTGTCTTGTAATTCTTCCATTAGCTTAGTGTAATTTTCATCATTAATACCTTTCATCCTTATTCTTTGTTCCAGATCACTTTCTTCCCTACTAATATTTATCTCGAATAGCCCATGGACTCTTCTTCTTAAAGCATCTGCTACTTTATTTTCTTTGCCCTTGATATGTCTAAATTTGAAGTTGAATTCGCTCAAGAAGGCTAGCCATCTTGTTTGCCTTGCATTGAGCTCTGGTTGGCTAAACAGATATTTCACATTGCTATTATCCGTCAATAGTAGAAATTTTATTCCCATTATGTAGGGTCGCCACATTTTTAAGGCGTGTATTACCGTTTCCAATTCTAAGTCGTGAGTGACATAATTTCGCTCATGTTCTTTTAATTTCTGAGAATCATAACAAATCATGTATCCTTCATGAGTTAGGACACCATATAGTCCTTCTTTACTTGCATCAACACATACTATGAAGTCTTTATCTAGGTCTACTACCTTCAAAATGGGTGCAATTGTCAATAATTCCTTCAGCTTCTTAAAATTGTCTTGACACTTCTACAACTAGTTAAAATTGGTCCCTTTCTTTTGTAATTACATGATAGGGTAGGCTATCTTGGAAAACCCTTCTATAAATCTGCGATAATATCCAGTGATTCCCATGAGTGACCGAATATCTGCCACATCCTTAGCTACTGGCCATTCCATAATGGCTTCTATCTTTTCCAGGTCTACAACAATGCCTTCTGCTAAAATTACATGTCCTAGATATTGTATTTCCTTTTGATAAAAGTCACACTTGTTAAACTTGGCATACAATTTGTGTTTCCTCAACGTTTTCAAAACTATTCTTAAGTGTTCCTCATGTTCTTCCTCCGTTTTAGAATAGACCAGAATATCGTCGATAAATACTACTACGAACTTGTCTAAGTATTGGTTGAAAATACTGTTCATGAGGCACATAAACATGGTTGGTGCATTAGTGAGCCCGAAAGGTATGACTACAAATTCGTAGTGTCCATATCTTATTCAAAAGGTTGTTTTTTTTATGTCCTCGTCCTTTATCTTAACTTGATCATAACCGGATCGTAAATCCAGCTTTGAAAATATCTTGGCCCCACCTACTTGGTCGAACAAATCATTTATCCTTGGTAAGGGGTATCTATTATTAATATTCATTTTGTTCAATTGTCTATAATTGATGCATAGTATTAGAGTATGGTCTTTCTTTTTCACAAAGATGACTGGTGCCCCCCATGGTGAAACACTCAGTCTGATATACTCTTTGTCCAACAATTCTTGTAATTGTACTTTTAATTTTGTCAGTTCTGGTAGATTCATTCGGTAAGGTTCTTTTGAGATAGGGGCTGAACCCAATAGTAGGTCTATGGAGAAATCTATTTCCCTTCTAGGAGGTAATTCTGGTATCTCATCGACAGACATGTCTCTCAAATCACATAGGACAACAAAGTCTTCTAACTTTGTCTTATCTTATTTCTCTAATAGATTTTTTACTTGGATGGCATAAACTTGACATCCCTTTCTCATACATTTCTTGAGTTGCATCGCTAAAAAAATTCTGACTGATACAAGTTTTGGTATACCTTGGGTTGTTCTAGTAGTGCCAAAATCATCTTTATAGTTAAGTAACTTTGTATAACAATATAGTACTTCTTTGTGCTACTCCAACAAGTCCATCCCGATAATCATATCATAAGATCCTAGTGGTAGGATGTTCATATTTGTCCTTATATTTTGACTGTCTAAGCTAAACTCAAAATCAGAAATAAATTCAACTACTTTCCTTTTAGTTCCTATTGCTATTTGTACTAGCCATGATTTTTCATGCTCCAGTTTCTTAAGTTTATTTGACTCTACTACATCAGGAGTAACATAACTTAACATAGCTCCAGGATCAATTAAGATAGAGATTCAAGAGTTATTGATTTTACCTTCGATATCTACCATCGAGGACTGATGGTTAGCTTGTCATCCATATATGGTTGCATTTATCCGATGTAGGCTTTTGCCCATGTCTCCCACCATCGAGGCTTCCTACAAATTATGAATAGCAGTTCTGTTTGTTGAATTTAAGCAAGAACAACTCCTCCTTAGATGCGACTCTCCACATTCCCAACACTTTAATGGCTCATGGAGGCTGTCCCCAAACTTCTTCATTCCCAGGTTTACCGATTTACTGCTACCTTGCATATTCAGATGATTGGAGTGATAATCCTTTCTCGGAAAACCTTTTGTTGCATTCCGATAAGGAGCTAGCTAGTATCCCTTCTTCCACCAGTTCATTCAATCTTGTTTCTTATCATTCTAGGTTTTGGGAAACTCTGTCTATTGTTTATACTAGTCATAGCACATTCATGCTTTCCTAAATACTTCACTCAAGGATTTGTTGTTGTCGAACTCAATTTTGTCCCTGTAGGACTGTGTTAAACAACTTAAGAACCGTTGTATTTTTACCTTATCCTCCTGGATGTATGGTACAAACCTTAGTAGTTTCAGAAATTTATTTATGAGGTCCTCCATCGTCATCTGTCTGAGTCGTAACTCATAAAATTATTTCATTTTCATTTCGTAATAGCTTTCAGAAAGGTATTGTTTCTTGAAATACTTCTTAAAGTAAGATCATTCCATATGTTTGTCCTTTAGGCTCTTGGCCAATTTTAGGTCTTGCCACCAAATGATGGCCTTCCTTTTCAGATTGTAGATGGCCATTATAACCTTCATATTACTGGAATAGTTGTATATCTGGAAGTATTTTTTGATTTCCAACAACCATTCCTTGGCTCCTTCTCATGTCTTGGATTCTCCATCAAAGGTAGCTAGTTTAACATTTTTAAATTCTCCTTCAAGGGGGTCTATTTGTTTTCTTTTCCTATCTGTTTTAGTTTTGTCCTCAACTGAGGGCGTACCCTCAAATGAACTATCTCCTCTTTCTATTTCAGGCCCATAATTCTTGGAGGCCCTTTTGTTGACCTCTTCATCATGGCACTACCATATTTAGCCCATTTTGTGATGGTTTTTTCGACACTTATGCGACTTTATGTCATTGATATGTTGACGAATTTGGAGTCTCTGAAATGTCAGTTTAGGTGACATGGCATTTTCGATGAAATTAATAAAATGTCGCACATGCGATGATATATGAAAACAATCTCAAACCAACTTTTCATCTAAATTGCGACAACAAATTTTATAGTTAAACCGACGCATCAATAGAATTTGTCGTCGCTTATTCGACAACAACTTTTTGTTGTTTAGGTAGATAAATCGACGCAACAACAGAAGTTGTCATCGCATATTTGACGCCACTTTTCATTGTTTATATAGCTAAACCATCACATCAATAGAATTTGTCGTTGCCTATTCGACAACAACTTTTTGTTGTTTATGTAGCTAAACCGACACATCAATAGAATTTGTCATCACCTATTTGACGACAATTTTGTGTTGTTTATGTAGCTAAACCGACGCATCAATAGAATTTTTCATCGCCTATTCGACAACAACTTTTTGTTGTTTATGTAGCTAAACCAACACATCAATAGAAGTTGTCATTGCATATTTGACGACAACTTTCCTTTATTTATATAGCTGAACCATCACATCAATAGAAGTTGTCATCGCCTATTCGTCAACAACTTTTCGATGTTTATATAGAAAAATTGTTGCATAGATAAAAGTTGTCCTCAGATATGCAATGACTAAAATTTATTTAGAATATATATATATATATATATATATATATATATATATATATATATATATATATATATTGGGCATCAATTTTGATATTAATATTAACATTAATGTTAATATTAAATCCCAAAGGGTATTGCATGAGCCCCGTATTGATTTCACAAAGCCTTGGGGCTTCTTTTATGGATCTTATCAAGGCTCTCCAAAAATGTGTGGGGATGGAGTCATACTCTTTTTAGATCATTACCACTTCTTCTCCTTAAAATATGGAGAAGGACTGGGAGAAAATAACATGGTTGAATTCTACACCCTCTAGAACTTGATGAAAGTGGCAGTTGAAAAATATATTAGGTGTTTGCAAGTTCTTGGAGATTTTAAGTTGTTGATGGACTGGGATAATCAAAAAATTAATATTGCATATTTGGTCTTGGAGCCAATCATGGCACTATGCTTGGAGAAAAAATCTATGTTCGAGGAGGCCTCATTTATCCATATCTATGTGGATTTTAATAAAAAATAAGATATGTTGTCAAAATAAGCCATCATGCTACAAGGCTCCTTCTAAGAATGTGAATACAAGGACAATGCTCTACTAGAAGCTACTCAATTGTCTATGTTTTGATGTTTGGTTGATAGGTCTTGGGGTAGATATAGAATTATGTTTTCTTGGAGGTTAAAGATGATTCTAGTTATGTTAGGTTTTGTCTA
>ML802005.1:117377-127431 GCA_009831015.1 Picea engelmannii
TGCCTTTTGGCCTTACAAATGCACCTTCCACATTCCAAGGGTTGATGAATTCCATTTTCAAGCCCTTCCTTTGAAAATTTGTGTTAGTATTTTTTGATTATATACTAATCTATAGCAAGTCTTGGGAGGATCATGTGTGACATTTTGAGAAGGTGCTACAACTACTAAAGGAGAAACAACTATATGCCAAACCATCCAAATGTTTCTTTGGAGTAAAGAAGGTAGAGTATTTGGGTCATATTGTATCTCATGAAGGTGTCAAGAAAGACCCTAACAAGATTAAGGCCATGATGGAATGGCTGATTCCCAAAACATTAAAGAATCTTAGAGGATTTTTGGGTTTGATAGGTTACTACCAGAAGTTTGTTTAGAACTATGGAAGAATTGCAGAACCTTTAACATCACTAACTAAGAAGTATGCATTTTCATGGACTCCAAAGGCAACTAAAGATTTTGAACAAATTAAAGAGGTGATGTGTAAAGATCTTGTCTGGACCACTCCATACTTGAAAAAAAACTTTATTGTGGAATGTGATGCCTCAGGAAATGGAATTGGTGTTGTCCTAATGCAAGAAGGAAGGCCCCTAGCTTTTGAAAGTCGACCACTCAAGGGAAAGGAATTACACAAACCCATTTGTGAGAAAGAAATGATGGAAATACTACATGCATTGAAGAAATGGAATCCTTACCTAATAGGTAGGCACTTCAAGGTCAAAAAAGATCATGATAGTCTTAAATACTTCTTGGAACAAAGACTATATTCAGAGGAAAAACAAAAATGGGTAACCAAGATATTGGGTTATGATTTTGAAATCGTCTATAAAAAGAGGAAGCAAAATGTTGTGGCAAATGCACTCTCAATAAAGGATCAATATGTTGAGGCGTTTCTCTGTGCTATCTCGATCATCCAACCCGATTGGATAATAGAATAAAGGGATGAATGGAAGAATGACGAACAAGTGCGGACTCTCATTCAAAGGTTGCAGCAGGATTCCAATGCATGGAATACATTTACATGGAAAAATGATTCACTATGGTGCAAATATCACTTATATTTATGTAAGAACTCCCAACTAAAACAAAAGGTACTATTGGAATTGTACACCTCTCCAGTAGGAGGGCACTCTAGATTTGTGAAAACCTACCATAGAGTCAAGAAGGATTTTTTTGGGGATGGCCTTAAAACTGATGTTCAAAGCTTTCTGGTAGAATGTTTGGTTTTCCAACAAAATAAGGTGGAAACAATTAAGACCCCAGGTCTTTTACAACCATTATCCATCCCAAGTCAGCGTTGGGAAGAGGTCTCCATGGATTTCATCATAGGGTTGCCAAAGTCTAAAGGAAAGAGTGTCATCATGGTGATTGTTGATAGACTGACCAAGTACACACACTTTTGTGCACTTTCTCATCCCTTCAAATCTAGTACAATTGCTACCGCATTCATGGAGATAGTTCAAAAGCTACATGGCATCCCAAAGATTATTTTAAGTGACAGAGATCCCATCTTCACTGGACATTTTTGGACAGAATTATTTTCTTGTTTGGGTACTCAATTGGCTCATAGCTCATCCTATCATCCTCAATCTGATGGAAAAACCAAGATAGTGAACAAATGTCTGGAAGGATACCTTCATTGCTTTGTCTCTAATAAACAAACACAATGGTTCAAATGGTTACCCTTGGTAGAATGGTGGTATGACACTTCCTTTCATACTGCAACAAAAATGATACCATTTATTGCACTTTATGGATACCAGCCTCCTTCCATCACTTCTTCTCTAAAATAAAAAACTAAGGTTCAAGCAGTGGAATATCACATCGAGAATCAACAACAAGTTCTCCAAATCTTAAAGGACAACCTGACAATGGCACAAAATCGCATGAAACAAAAAGTAGGTCAACATCATAGTGAAAGAAGTTTTGAAGTAGGGGATTGGGTATTTTTAAGAATACAACCATACAAACAAATGTCCCTCAAGAAAGCCAAGAAGGATAATAAATTATCACCAAAGTACTATGGCCCTTATAAGCTATTGCAAAAGATTGGTACTATGGCATACAAATTGGAGTTGCCTGCATCTTCACAGGTACACCCAGTTTTCCATGTTTCATGCTTAAAGAAGTTTATAGGCGATAAGATCCCAGTTCAAACTTTATTTCCAGAACTGGAAAAGGAAGGAAAAATCATATTGGAGCCTGAATCCATCACTAACACAAGAATTCACCAGTTGAGGAATAGATCCATTTCAGAGTATCTCATTAAATGGAGGAAACTACCGCCTAAATATTCCACTTGGGAAGATGAGTCTTTTACACAGAAGCATCTAGAGTTACTCAAGCATTGTGGACAACACTTGTCTCAAGGGGATGGGCATGTTAAGCTCTAATATTGGCTCATTATGCCTTAATTGGGGCATATTATATTAGTAATTTTATTTTATTTATGTCAGCTTTAGGTCATTAGTTGTAATTATACCTTCTAGTCTCCTATATATACCAAGGAGACATTTTCATTTTGAATCATCTTGTACTTGAAAATTTAAGTGGGGTAAAAGGAGGTTGCCCCCTCGAAGAGGCTTATTATCTGAAATTATCTCTTTTTCAAGGCATTGAGTACTTTTTCTGAGGATTTTCTATGCTATATTGATATTTGGTTCTTAACAAACATTTGCCTCCATATCCAGGGTAACAACAACAAACTTTGCCTTCATCTCAAGCTACTTCTATGACATATCTTCAGCAACCAAGGACAATGGAAAACAGATCTCCTCCATCTCAGCAGCCTCAGCAATCTCAACACCATAGGCATTTACACTGCCATATGAGAAGGTCGTTTCATATAAATGCAGTCCAAGCTCAGATAAATAGGTATCAAGTTCCACTGGAAAGGAATGACATGATAAATTACTTTGGAGAACAGCTCCAGAGATTTGCATTTATATTCAATGGTTAGGTACATCCTTACGGATCCCGTTGCATGAAGCCACCAATTATATATAGTGATGTCACTCACCAAAAGCCTATGACTGTATTCTGGTCTAAGATAGCCCAGATTATGACTGCTCAACCCATGAAATATGATTTAGATGTGGAGAATCCTCTCCTAGTACCCCACAGTTGTTGTTGTTGCGGCGTTTGGATTGCACCTATGAAAAAAGGAGACAGTCGATAACAGAAGCTATGCTTCAACTCCTCAGCTAGACATAGGGAAGATATTACTGGATGCACAGAACTACTGGTTTCGTCCAACTGAGGCCTATGAGATTCTTCAGGAACTATAAAATATTTTTCCTTACACTAGAGCCACCTTTCAAACCAACAGGTGGTTCATTGTTTCTATTTGATTATAAGGCATTACGATCTTTCCGAAAATATGGCCACAATTGGCGAAAGGAAAATATGGAAAAATGGTGAGGGAGGAACATGAAAGGTTGAAAGCTAGTAGTGTTGATGCCCTGCATTGTTACTATGCACATGAGGAAGATAATGAAAAATTCAAATGATGAAGTTATTGGATGCTTGAGGAGAAATATGAGCACATTGTTCTTGTCGATTACAGAGAAGTGAAAGAGGGTAACAGGTCTGCAATACATTCTCTAAAACACGGGGAGAGCTCTTCAAAGTGCGAATCTGAGGGGCCAACTAACTTCCCCTGATTGCTCAGCTCAGGAAAATTCATCTGCTATACAGTCCCAAACCACTTATGCCTCAAGTCCAAGATCAACTAAATGGTATGGGTTTGGAGCTTAAAGACTTACAAATTTAGCAACCTCAAGGGAAATTTTCCTATGGTGGAGGTGGTAATAGAGGCTGAGGTGGTTACGATGGAGACTAAAATAGAGATGGATATGATGAAGACAACAAATAGCCTAAGTGTCGAATCATCCAAGAAACAAGTTTAGTTTTGACCAGCAAGGACTTTCCTTTTCGACCAAGACAAAAATTTCACCAGTGCAGAAGGTGGAATTATAACCAGTTAGCTAATGAAAAGAAAAGCTTTCACCAGCTAATTAAAAAATCTTAAGGAGAAATAGCTAGTGAAACCTAAGACTGGCTAGCGAAGGTGTATTTTTTCCCAGATCAAAGTTTTCCTCAACTGAATCTCTTGAAAATGCTTTCCAAAGATACATATTGAATTATAGTGTCAAATCTAAGATCCACTTTTGATGAAAAGGAGTTAGAGGAGGTGTTCAAGTGGATTTGGCACCTATTTTGGGGGCAATGAATTTTTTATCTGAAGTTTTATTGTAAAGCTATAAAGATGAAGATATGAGATGAACAGGGGGGTTTCAGTGGTAGGAATGAGGTTTTAATTCTAGATACAATGCCATGCTTCTTTGTAATATACTGTCATAGATATGTTATACAGATCACAATCTTCTTTCTCTATTAATATCAGATTGTCATTTCTTACCTCTTCTATGCTTTTATTCAAGTTATCTTAACTGCAATATGATTGTCATCTCATTAGTCAGTTCATAGAGTGATTTAATAGTAATCTTCACTTTGATTCAAGTTTGTCTTAGTTACCAATGATTTTCATCTCATTGGTCAACTCATAAGCTTGATTTAATAGTGATACCTGGACTATCTTATCCGACCCATCACATGTGTGATCTAGTTAGTAAGTATAGTATTCTTCATCCATTGTTATGCTATTCATCTGATAATTGATTCTTGAAAGCATTGTCTTATCTGATTATATATTCTTTGATTGTCTTGATATGATCTAGTAGGTCAGTTATCCCATTTTATCCCAACATAATCATAAACCTATTCATATTTTAAGTTACCAAGCATATTTTTCCTACAACCCCAAAGAGTTTCTTGGAGTGATAACATAACCCATATAACCCATATAATCCTTGTAAATTCTAATCTGTATAACCCCTAATCCAATAAATCCCAACCCTTGATTCTTTTAACCCCTACATGTTAACATATAGAGCCTCTAACCCATATAATTTATATAACCTCTAATCCATATAACCTTTGAAAACTATAACCACTAAACCCTACAACTCATATAATCCTCACCCCCATAACTTCACACCCTCAATTCTTATACTTTATAATATTTAACACTTCAAACATTATAACTCATGAAAACCATATTTCTTATAATACTTAAAAAAACATTCTTAACACCTAAGTTATACAACCCTTAATATTACTCCTAACCCTAATATTAATTATAAACTATAATATAACCCCTTACCAATATAAAATGGTTCCTTAAACTCTATAGCCAAGGACCCTTATAAATGATAACTTGTCGAATGTAGAACCCCTAACAATTATAGCCCAAACCCTTAGTCAACTAAAACCCCTAACTTCCATCACCTAACAACCCATATCATACATATTATCTTAAACCTTATTCTAACACTTAACCTCAATAAATCCTAACACCTAAAACCTATAATCCATGTTCCATAACATCTAATCCATGTTTATGATAAACCCTAAAACTCCTCTTAACCTTGAACCTTAACCCCAAAGTACTACAACCCCTAATACTTATAATCCATAAGCCTAAAACATTATAACTCATAACCCATATATATCTCCTAACCTATAAGCATGTATCCTTACACACCCCATAAACTCTAACCTAAATCACCCAAAAGCAATATAACCATAAATAACTAACACTTTTAACCCATGAGCCATTTAACACCAAACTTGAAAATTCTATCACATGCAATCTCTATAACCCTTATAATGCATGATCCCTATTATCTCCAAACCATATCACATATTTTATATGAACCCTCTATAAGCCTTATTATATATAACCCATATGTCCCTTAACCTATAACCCCCAAGTCAAAGCCAATATATAGCCTAACCTCTATAACCCATGTGTATAACCCTTTATCCCATAATCCCTAACACACATAATCATTCTCTCCTTTAACAATGATCATGATATAACCCTTAACCCCTACTAAATTAAAACCCTAAGATCTTTAGTACCCCAAACCCCTCTATCCAACAACTTTTGTAACCCCTCAACTATATAAGAAATATAACTCCTAATGAGTATAACCATTATACCTCCTAATACCATAGCATCATCAAACAACATTTGTAACCCCTCGCCTATATAATCCATACAACTCCTAATGATTATAATCATTATACCTCCTAATATTATAACATCGTCAAGTTGCTAACATTTATAAGATCAATAATACTCAATCCCTAACTATTGATATTATGGTAGTTGCAGGAGGTATTAACCCCACCCTTAACTACTACTACCTTAAAACCCTAAGATCTTTAATGTTGGCATGTTTTACAGGCAGGGTATGCTTGTCATTGATGGAAAGGAAAGTGGTGGAAAATATCAGCATGATCAACAACCCAGTGATAATGGAAGAGGAGGAGAAATAGTGAACATTGGATCTTATTTAGAATCCCCGATGACCGTCGGATATGAATTCAGAGAGGAGTAGCATGTAGCAGACGAGAATAGATCTCGGGCATTCGAACTAAGCACGGGGTCCATCCATCATTGGATCAAGGAGAATCTTCACATTCATTAAAGAGAAAGGAGAAGCAGGTATACAAAATCCCGAAAGAAGGAGGATCGTCCATCTTTGGGCAGGACACATGGTCAAAGATCAGCATTCCGCTAACTAAAAAGTCAAAAGAAGGAAGTTCTCTATCCTTCCAACTCGTGAAATGAGAAATGGAGAAATGACCTGAAATGTTGGATCTAGGATTGATCAGGGATGGATGCATGGCGAAAGATCAGATCACCACAAAGACTCCATTTCGGAGTTTTGCAGATCGAGAAATCCAAAGGAAAGAGGTTCAAATTCGCGATATGAAAAATCGCAAAACAATCTTGGAGTTTGGGCTATCGTGACTTGGAGTAATGAGACCCTTCATCATAGGAATTGAAAGATGAGAATTCATGATGAGATCTGGACCGTCAATACACCAAGATTCTGGACCATTGATCTAAGCTCCATCTCGGAGTCTTGCCTATCGTGACTCGGAGTGAAGAGAACCTCCATCTAAGGAATTTCAAGATGCGAATTCACGATGAGATCTGGATTGTCAATACACCAAGATTCTAGACCATTGATCTAAGCTCCATCTCAGAGTCTCGCCTATCATGAATTGGAGTGACGAGAACCTCCATCTAAGGAACAATGAAATGCAAATTCATGATGAGATCTAGACCGTCAATACACCAAGATTATGGACCGTTGATCTAAGCTCCATATTAGAGTCTCACCTATCGTGACTTGAACTGACGAGAACCTCCATCTAAGGAACAACAAGATGCAAATTCACGATGAGATATGGACCATCAATTCATCAAGATCATGGATCGTTGATCAGATTCGATGAAGGTCATAAGTTCATGAAAATACCGAAAAGGTGAAATGGATGTAGCATGTGGTCAGATCGGTGGAAGATGGGGGAAGGAGCTAGTATAGACAAGCTCCTTTTCAGAGTTTTAGGGATCGCTACTGTGAGTGTCGAAACACTTGGTCACATAAATGCCAAATTGTCGAATGCCAAAATGTCAAAATGAATGCAGGATCCCATGGAGCCAATATAACATTGCAGGTGAATTTGAGAATGATCTGAGGGCTAATGTTTCTCTTCGCAGTGTAACTGCTAGAAGCCATTGATGGTTTCTGCCAAAATATTTGAAGAGAATTTTGTGTGATCGCCAGACGAGCTGAAGAGTCTCCAAGATTCTTCCAGTGAATGAAGACTATTCTAAGAGGGGATTGACAGATGGATGAGAGTTGAATTCTGTAACTAAAACAGAAAGGATAAGCTCGACTGTGCCAGAGAAGACGATGAGTCTCAATTTCCAGAAAGGCTGAGGAATCTCAATTGAACACCCAGTGATGTTGGAAGTGTAGTGGAAACCACCAGAGAAGCTGAAGAGCTGTGATGATCAGGCAGAGCACTCGATATGTGGAGGATATTGGCGTGGTGTGAAAATGTTGATACATTGTGCACATTGCATGCACAAGGTGCACATAATCCATAAGAACACGACACAGAGAAGTGATGAGTGGTTGTTGCTGAGGTGAAGTAAAGAGGAGGTAAAGAGGAGGTGAAGTAGCTGAAATGGATAGGAAACAAAAGGTTCATTGAATGGGAATGGCATACAGAGCACAAAAGGTAGAAGAACATAATGGGCAGTGGATGCATGTTGGAAGACAGTGAGGAAGACTAAGTAGCAAAATCTTGCAGAATAGTGATGAGACTGGTAAGTTGTTGTTGAACACTATATCACTGTAATTGGTTTCAGTATTTCATATTCATATTTCAGGGAGGTTGGGAGGTGCTAGGGAGGAGTGGTGTCCTTAGAGGTTCAAGTGGGTGCTTGAACACATGGAGTTGTAGCTCCCTTCTAGTTAGTGCTAGAGAAACCAGGGAGTTGGTGCTTCCTTCTAGTGGGTGCTAGAGAAAATAGAGAGTTGGTGCTCTTAGCAAGTTACAGCTTGCAAAACAGAGGTTGTAGCCTCACATTGAGTTGGTGCTCAATTATAGATGATGTACAGAACTTAAAAGACTGCCTATCATTTCGAAGAAGAAGAGGTTTTCTCCCTTTATGGGTTTCCTCGTGAAAATCTGTCTCTTTGTATATCTTATGTGTGACTTATGCTCATTAATTTATTGTCCATATGTTGTATAATGTTGATGATCACTTCAAGAAAGATTAAGAATGTATTAATATACTTAAAATTGTTTAAGCACAATAACAACTGATTCACCCCCCCCTCTCAGTTGTCTTAGTAATTTCAACATTTACTACCCCTAACCCCTCTATCCATTAGTTCTTATAACCCCTAACCTATATAATCCCTATAACTCCTAACATTTATAACATTTATACCTCCTAATACCATGGCCCCTATAATGTTGAACCACTAACATCTATAAGACTTATAATACTTCATCCCTAACTATTGTAACTCATAACATCTCTAACCTATGACTCCTAAATATAATTTCTTATACTTATAATCATTAACCTCTAACACCTATTTCCCCTAGCTCTTAATACCTAGTTTCTATGATCCTAAAAAATGTTCACCTCTTGGCTTAGTTGGTTAATGCACCACCATTAAGGTTTTGCTTTAACTTTCAAAGTTACAAGTTTAATATACACCTTATTAATTGACCCATAATCTTTTATACCTAATTCCTAAATCTTATAATTAATATATCCCTTAACACTTAACCAATTTATACCTTAACCCCTACTACCTCTATCTACAACCCTCTACATCTATACCTCCTAATGCTTAATTGATGATGGAAGAAAGTGGGTGTGTCACTCAAATTTGAGTCCAGAAACCCTCCCATATCGTTAAGGCATTCCAATAGTCTATCCATGACAAATTTCAGTGCATACAGAAACTATTTAAAAAAATTTCAAAGTTGGCCCCATTCGCAGGTTGATGTTTCCGATGTCTAGTCCTCGTACAATTTTTGTTTCTCATTCCTTGTTACTCATTCCTCATTCCTTGTTCCTCATTCCTTGTTCCTTGTTCCTTATTCCTCATTCCCCGTTCCTTGTTCCTCGCCCCTCGTTCCTCATTCCTTTTTCCTCGTTCCTCGTTCCTTGACCATGGTATAGTCCCCAAGATCCATTATTTTTGTACAAAACATACTAATGGCATAAAATGTCCCACACAAAGACCAAATTAATATCTGCTACATAAGACTTTTGTCTTTTTCCAATGACTATGAAACAAATCTCAATTCTAAGAAGATTCAAATAGGACATAAGAACCTTAATTTATTTCCTTAACCATGGGTGACATAATAGTATCATTCAATAGTAAAATTGTTACATTTCATTGTGAGGTATCATGTGTACTAAGGGCTTGAGCCACCATATCCATAAAGGAAACTTACCAAGAATATTTGTCTTATGAACAAGATATGGTACTATCAATTTTGAGGTTTGGCATAGAGATTGTTCTTATAGAATACACTACATTGCACCATAATATAATCCCTACATGCCTTGCAAACCATGTAACACCATTCAAATTAGACACAA
>ML802005.1:128187-158806 GCA_009831015.1 Picea engelmannii
AAAGCCTAAAACTTGCATCAACCAAATTGGGTACTTTGAAAGAAAAATAGGGTTTATGGTTTACATGATTAATTAATGATGGAAGAAAGTGGGTGTGTCACTCAAATATGAGTCCAAAAACCATCCCATATCATTAAGGCATGTCAATAGTCTATTCATGACAAATTTCAGTGCATACAGAAACTGTTTGAAAACATTTCAACATTGGCCCCATTCGTAGGTCACTGTTGCTGGTGTTTAGTCCTCGTGCAATTTTCATTCCTCATGAAATTTTCGTTCCTTCTTCATCGTTCCTCGTTCCTCTTTCCTTGACCATGGTGTAGTCCCAAAGATCCATTATTTTTGTAAAAAATTACATACTAATGGCATAAAATTATCGATGAACTTTTTTCGTCGATAGTATGGCAAATTCTTCGCAAGATTATTTACATTCATCTCTCTTGTGACCATACCAAATGATTCTTGGATTCATTTCATATTTGGTTTATCAACTTGAAATATTAATTTGAGAGTTTTTAGTACACTTGTTGAACCTTCAGTCAAATACAAATATGAAACTTGGAATCATTAACATATCTACTAGAACATATGAAAAATAGGGTTTATGGTTTCCATGATGAATTGATGATGGAATAAAGTGGGTGTGTCACTCAAATTTGAGTCCAAAAACCCTCCCATATCATTAAGGAATGGCAATAGTCTATCCATGACAAATTTCAGTGCCTCCAGAAACTGTTTGAAAAAATTTCAACGTTGGCCCAATTCGCAAGTCCGTGTTGTCGGTGTCTAGTCCTCGTGAAATTTTTGTTCCTGCTTCATCGTTCCTCATTCCTCTTTCCTTGACCATGGTGTAGTCCCCAAGATCCATTATTTTTGTACAAAATTACATACTAATGGAATAAAATTATCCATGAACTTTGTTCGTCGATAGTATAGCAAATTCGTTGCAACATTATTTGCATTTGTCTCTCTTGTGACGATATCAAATGATGCTTGGAGTCATTTCATATTTGGTTTATCAACTTGAAATCTCAATTTGATACTTGGAAGTACACTTGTTGGACCTTTAGACAAATATAAATATGAAACTTGGAATCATTAACATATCTACTAGAACATATGAAAAATAGGGTTTATGGTTTCCATGATGAATTGATGATGGAAGAAAGTGGGTGTGTCACTCAAATTTGAGTCCAGAAACCCTCTCATATCATTAAGGCATTCCAATAGTATATCCATGACAAATTTCAGTGCATACAGAAACTATTTGAAAAAATTTCAACGTTGGCCCCATTCGCAGGTTGTTGTTGCTGATGTCTAGTCCTCGTACAAATTTCGTTCCTCATTCCTTGTTCCTCATTCCTCGTTCCTTGTTCCTTATTCCTTGTTCCTCATTCCTTGTTCCTCGTTCCTCAGTCCTTGTTCCTCATTCCTCATTCATTGTTCCTTTTTCCTTGTTCCTCGTTCCTTGACCATGGTATAGTCCCCAAGATCCATTATTTTTGTACAAAACATACTAATGGCATAAAATGTCCCACAAAAAGACCAAATTAATATCTACTACATAAGACTTTTGTCTTTTTTCAACGACTACGTAACGAACCTCAATTCTAAGAAGATTCAAATAGGACATAAGAACCTTAATTTCTTTCCTTAACCATGAGTGACATAATAGTATCATTCAATAGTAAAATTGTTACATTTCATTGTGAGGCATCATGTGTACTAAGGGCTTGAGCCACCATATCCATAAAGGAAACTTACCAAGAATATTTTTCTTATGAACAAGATATGGTACTATCCATTTTGAGGTTTGGCATAGAGATTGTTCTTATAGAATACACTACATTGCACCATAATATAATCCTTACATGCCTTGAAAATGATGTAACACCATTCAAATTAGACACAATATTCTTGGGACGAATTAGCTATACTATCGATGAACGTTTTTCGTCGATGTTATAGAAAATTCATCGCAAGATTATCTACATTCGTCTATCTTGCAAAAATATCAAATGATGCTTGGATTCATTTCATATTTGGTGTATCAACTTGAATCTCAATTTGATACTTTGCAAGCTAGTTGGACCTTTAGTCAAATAGAAATATAAAACCTGGAATCATTAACATATCTACTAGAACATATGAAAAATAGGGTTTATGATTTCCATGATGAATTTATGATGGAAGAAAGTGGGTGTGTTAGTCAAATTTGAGTCTAGAAACCATCCCATATCATTAAGGCATGTGAATATTCTATCCAAGTCAAATTTCAATGCATACATATACAATTTGAAAAAATTTCAACGTTGGCCCCATTCGCAGGTTGATGTTGTTGATGTCTAGTCCTCGTACAATTTGTGTTCCTCATTCCTTGTTCCTCTTTCCTCGTTCCTTGTTCCTAATTCCTCATTCCTTGACCATGGTATAGTCCCCAAGATCCATTATTTTTGTACAAAACATACTAATGGCATAAAATGTCCCACACAAAGACCAAATTAATATCTGCTACATAAGACTTTTGTCTTTTTTCAACAACTATGTAACAAATCTCAATTCTAAGAATATTCAAATAGGACATAAGAACCTTAATTTATTTCCTTAACCATGGGTGACATAACACTATCATTCAATAGTACAATTGTTACATTTCATTGTGAGGCATATTGTGTACTGAGGGCTTGAGCCACCAGATCCATAAAGGAAACTTACCAAAAATATTTGTCTTATGAACAAGATATGCTACTATCCATTTTGAGGCTTGGCATAGAGATTGTTCTTATAGAATACACTACATTGCACCATAATATAATCCCTACATGCCTTGAAAACCATGTAACACCATTCAAATTAGACACAATATTCTTATGATGAATTAGCTATACTATCGATGAACTTTTTTTGTCGATATTATATCAAATTCGCTGCAAGATTATTTACATTCTTCTATCTTGAGACAATATCAAATGATGCTTGGATTAATTTCATATTTGGTTTATCAAATTGAAATCTCAATTTGATACTTTGTAAGCTAGTTGGACCGTCAGTCAAATACAAATATGAAACTTGGAATCATTAAAATATCTACTAGAACATATGAAAAATACAATTTATGGTCACCATGATGAATTTTTGATGGAAGAAAGTGGGTTTGTTAGTCAAATTTGAGTCCATAAACCCTCCCATATCATTAATGCATGCGAATACTCTATCCAGGTCAAATTTCAATGCATATAGATATAGTTTGAAAACATTTCAACGTTGGACCCATTCACATGTCACTATTGTTCGCCTCTAGTATCTTGATGGTGTTGATTAAGAAATCAACAAAATAGAGGGATTTTTCATCACAAATATGATGCAGTATATTGCATATACATTTATGTAGAACCTGAAATAAAAATGAAGAAAGACCGACGAAAGCCTAAAACTTGCGTCAACCAAATTGGGTACTTTGAAAGAAAAATAGGGTTTATGGTTTACATGATTAATTAAGCCCTAATATTTGCTCATTACCCATTAATGAGGGAATATTGTATTAGTAATGTTATTTTATTTATGTCAGCTTTAGGCCATTGTTGTAATTATACCTCCTAGTCTCCTATATATACCAAGGAGACATTTTCATTTTGAATCATCTTGTACTTGAACATTTAAGTGGGGTAAAAGGAGGTTTCCCCCTAAAAGAGGATTATTGTCTAAAATTATCTCTTTTTCAAGGCGTTGATTACTTTTCCTCAGGTTTTTCTATGTTATATTGATGTTTGGTTCTTAACATATGGTATCAGAGCTCAAGGTCTTGGGGTTTCGTTGCTACATCTGAGATACCGTGGCATTTTCACTATAAAGTTTTTTATACAATGTTTAAAAAGGAATGGATTGGAATATATTTAGTAGACAGATAAAGGTATGTTGGGTTAAAAATTTAGCTCCTTAGGCCTTATAATTTCAGAGATACAACCTGTACAAGATAGGGTTTTGGAATCATATTGAAATGAGTCATTGCGGAGTTTTCACTATAAAAAAGTTTCTGTAATGTTTCAGACCCTAAACTATGGAGGACATTTACATAAATTAGTAAGGTATCTGTGCTAAAACGTTTATCTTCAGGGTCATCTTAAATTTGTAGATACACCTTGTGTAAGATAGGGTATCTGTCTAGTCCTATTGACTAGCCTCAAGAAGGTGTTCCAGATAAAACAATCATAACTTCTTGCTAGAGTATTCAAATTGAGTGGGACTGGTTTCATTGGATCATGGATAGTCTGTAGTATGTTGGGTGGAAGTTTCATAATTTTAAATCAATTATTTTGTGCAAGGCATGCTATACAAGTGAGATCTCTTGAAAAGGAAAAAAATTGGCAAGCTGTGAGGAAGTTACCGTAAATTCCACTTGGCACATCCAATTTTGATCAGACCTATGGAATTGCAGGGAAGAATTATCAGAGAAATACCTAAAAGAAATTTTAATACTGAGAAGGGATGAAACTTGGGAGATAGAACATAATAAGTATTGTCTAGCAGAACCGCCCCAAAATCAAGATTCAAAAGTGATACTTGGCCAACATGCCACCAAAAAAGGGACCTTTTACACCAAATAGGCCTCTAGAAAATCCTAATTGGACTCTTAATGAAGGTGAAGAAATGTGTAGGGACATAAATGAACTACAAAAGAAGATGGATTCAATGGAAGCTAAGTTGGATACTAAGATGGATTCAATGGAAGCTATGTTGGATACAAAGATGGATTCAATGGAAGCTAAGTTGATGGATTCAATAGAAGCTAAGTTGATGGATTCAATAGAAGCTAAGTTGGATACTAAGATGGATGGCTTAAAAGGGGGGATCATGGAAGTATTGGAAAAATTTGTAATAGAGAAGACACCCGAAAGTGAAAATGCATCCCATGAAATTCCTGATGAGGACACAAGGACGATGAATCAAGAATGGAGAAACTCCAACTTTGGTTTGAATACCAACCACGTTCCTAATATTGATATGAGGAAGTTTGATGGCAACGACCCAATCACATGGATACTTCATATGGAGCAATTCTTTGATTTCCATAATGTGCCACATACACAAAAAGTATGAATTGCTTCTTTATATTTAGAACATAATCAATTTGTTTGGTATTGATGGCTTTATTCTCGCAAATCACTCGTCACTTGGACAATTTTCACAGAAGAAACTATGGACATAAATATGTTGACTATCGCTTAAGGAACTATGAACCAGATTTGAATTCCCCTACTGAAAATGTCAATGTTTGGAAGAAGAAAGAAAGTGACAAGTGTGGATTAGTGTTGTCAAATCAAAGACAAACGAAACCTTGGTATATAGATAGTGGATGCTCCAAACATATGATGGGAGACAAAGGTAAGTTTCTATCTCTAAGTGAAAGAAAATTAGGAAACATAACCTTTAGAAATGATGGTCTAGGTAAAATAAAGGGTAGAGGGATGGTGAGTTTAAGTAATGGAAAAGGAAAATCCTGAGATGTTCTACTTGTATATGGGATGAATCACAATCTACTCAGTGTAACTCAAATGTGTGATAGAGGATGCAAATTGATGTTCAAGTCCAAGGACTACAAGATAAAGTTTGCAAACTCAGGACAAGTGGTGGCCAAAGGCATAAGGACAGAAAATAATGTATATGTGTTGAAAGAAGATAAAGAAGAGTGTCATCTAAGAAAACATGATGAAAGATGGTTATGGCATAGGAGACTTGGACATCTAAACTTTGACCACTTAATCAAGCTCAAAAATCTTGAGGCAGTAAAAGATCGTCCAAGAATATCAAAACCCCAAGATTCTATGTGTAAACCTTGCCAGGACACCGTTTAAGGCCAAGAGATTTACTTCAACAAAGAAACCACTCCAACTAGTTCATATGGATTTATGTGGACCATCAAGACAGGAAGGCATAGGGAGAGAAAACTACCTCATGTTGATTGTTGATGATTACTCCAGACTTACTTGGGTTTCCTTTCTCAAGGAAAAAGATGAAGAATTTGAGAAGTTTAAAATGTTTAAGGATTTAATTGAGAATCAAACAAGTAAGAGGTTAAAGGAAGAAAGATCAGACAGAGGAGGATAATTTATGTCAAGTGATTTCAAGGAATTTTGTGATAATCATGGGATCAAGAGAGAATACACAATCGCAATAACTCCACAACAAAATGGAGTAGTGGATAGGCAAAATAGAATAGTGCAGCAAATGGCCAGGTCAATGATGAATGAGAAGAACATTGGTCAAACCTACTGGGTAGAAGAAATACACACAGCAGACCATGTTCTTAACAAATCCCACCTCAGACCACAAAGTGACAAGACACCTTATGAACTGTGGTATGGGAGACATGCTTCGATAAAACACCTCAAAGTCACTGGGAGTAAATGTTACATAAAGAATAATGATGAGAACCTTGGCAAATATGATGACAGGGATGATGAAGGTATCTTCTTAGGATATGCTACAAACAGTAAAGGATACAGATGCTATAATAAGAGGCTGCATAAAATGGTTGACTGTATTGACATAAAATTTGATGAAGGAATCCCAACAAGAGAGGTGTACAATAATGAGTCTTCTACAGAGGACACAGCTAAAGATGAAGATGAACAGGTCCAAGAATTAGAAAATGAAGACTCTGAATCTGATGAATACTCAGATACTGAGATAGACACAAATCAGCAGGCTCCTTCAAATTCCTCCTCCATAATTACTCAAAAGAATCATCTTGCAAGTCAGATAATTGGTGAAAAAGACAAAGGTGTACAAACCAGGAGAAAGATAATCAAAAACACCGAGAAATAACATATAGCTTTCATATCCATGCTGGAACTAAAGAACTTTAATGAAGCTATCAAATATGACCTTTGGGTTCAAGAAATGAATGATGAACTTGATCAGATTGAGAAAAAAAATACGTGGGAGATGGTTCATAGACCGAAAGGTAAAAATATCATTGGTTCCAAATGGATCTTTAAGAATAAGTTGAATGAGTAGGGACAAGTTTTTAGGAACAAAGAAAGATTGGTCTTTAAAGGCTATGCTCAAATAGAAGGACTGGATTTTGATGAAACATTTGTTGTCGTAGAAAGGTTAGAAGCTATCAGAATATTTCTTGCCTATGCTTGTCATAAAAGGTTTAAAGTCTATAAAATGGATGTCAAGTCATCTTTTCTAAATGGAGATTTAAATGAAGAAGTCTATATGAAACAATCAGAGGGTTTCAAACTTTCTAAAAACCCTGACTTAGTATGCAAGATGAAGAAAGATTTATATGGGTTAAAACAAGCTCCTCGTGCCTGGTATCACAGACTAGATATGTATCTCAAAGACAAAGGATTCAAGAGAGGAACAATTGACAAAAATCTATGTATCAAAACAGAGGATGATGATTTGCTCATTGTGTTGGTCTATGTAGATGAAATCATCTTTGAATGTAATAAGGATTCATTGGTAAAATGGTTTTCTTCTGCTATGGATTCTAAGTTTGAAATGTCTATGATAGGTGAACTATCATTTTTTCTTGGTATGCAAATTACTCAAAGGTCTGAAGGGATGTTCATTTCTCAAGAAAAATATCTAAGAAAAATGTTGAAAATGTTTCAAATGGAAGATTCTAAACTTGTGGGCACACCTATGGTTACTAAATGCAAATTAATCAAGAATGATGGCTCACCTGATGTTGATCAAAGTTCATATAGGTCAATGATAGGCAGCCTACTATACATCACAACATCTCGCCCAGACATAATGCATGCTATTGGAATGGTAGGAAGATATCAGTCTGCACCTAAACAGAGTCATTTGCTAGCTGCCAAAAGGATATTCAGGTATTTGAAAGAAACAATGACTTATGGTATGTGGTATCCTAGAAATCAGAATTTTCAGTTAACTACTTATTCATATGTAGATTGGGCAAATTATGTTGATGAGAGAAAAATCACCAGTGGAGGAGCATTCTTCCTGGGTGACTTGTTAGTAGCATGGCTTAGTAAAAAGCAAAGTTCCATTTCTTTATCGACTACAGAGGTAGAGTACATTGTTGCTTCTACCTATTGCACTCAAGTATTATGGATGATTCAGACACTTGCAGACTTGGAGGTAAAATACGTAACACCAATCCCAATTCATTGTAATAACACTAGTGCCATCAGTGTGTCTAGGAATCCTGTACTCCACTCCAAGACCAAGCATATTCACATAAAATACCATTTTCTGAGAGAGCAGGTAACCAATTAGGTTCTTAAGGTCCATTACGTTCCAACCATAGAACAAATTGCAGACATATTTACTAAACCCCTAGCCAAGAAACCATTTGAATATCTCCGACAGAAGTTGGGTGTCATCCCGTCTCACACCTAAGAGAGTCCATCTTGTTAGGGGGAGTTTTGTATTGATTGAATTTCTGATACCTCCTAAAAATTCTACAACAGCTCAGGGGGAGCATGTTTTCATTTACATCGATGTCAAAGGGGGAGAAAAGGAGTAGTTCGGATTGGATGCTATAGTTGGAGGTCCAAATAGTTTAAGTGCACTCATTCAGGGTTGCCATCAATGCCAAAGGGGGATATTGTTGGCATTTTTACAATCAGGTGTTCTTGTCATTGATGTCAAGATCAGAGTATGCAGCGATGGAAAAAAAGGGACAACGTAAGCTCAGAAGAGTTTGATGGAAAACAGACAGGAAAGGAAGATCACCAATGCAGGGATAATGGCATGGAAAGATCAGAAGCGTAAACTCCATTTCAGAGTTTTGGATACCGAGAGATTTATAAGTCAAGAGTAGAAACTCTTCAACACAGGAGTCCCGGAGTTGCGAAATTTGGAACCCCGAAATCTTGAAACAGGCACAACTACTGGAGTTTCAGATACTGGGAGATTGAGAAGTCAAGAGTCGAGACTCTTCAACACAGGAAACCTGAAGTCGCAAAATGTGAAATCGTGAAATGTCAAAGACTCCATTTTAGAGTTTCGGATACCAGGAGTTGGAGGAGTCAAGAATCAAGGCTCTTCATCACAGGAGTCCCAAAGTTGTGAAACCCGAAGTTGTGAAATGTGAAATTGCGAAATGTCAAAGACTCCATTTCGGAGTTTTGGATACTGGGAGTTGGAGGAGTCCAGATTCAAGACTCTTCATCACAGGAGTCCCGAAGTCATGAAATGTGAAATCACGAAATGTCAAAGACTCCATACCAGAGGACTCTCATGACAGGAATCCCAAAGTTGCAAAGTACGAAAAGCCGAAAAGTTGATCTAACTCCATTTCGAAGTTTCACAGACTGGGAGGTGGAGTTTTTAATAACTCTCACATCAAGAATGTCGAAATAAAAATATGTGAAATCACGAAGAGATCTAGACCATTGAATCATCAAGAGTGTGGACCATTGATCTGACTCCATTTCGGAGGTTCAGATATTGGGAGTTGGAAGAGTCAAGAGTTGAGACTCTTCATCAAAGGAGTCCCGAAGTTTCGAAATGCGAAATGTCGAAATGTGAAATGTGAAAACACCTTTTTGGTGTTGTCCTTGCTCACCACCAGTGGTCACATCATCGAAGAGCTGTAGAGAAGAGCTCGAAGATACAAGCTCCATTTCAAAGTATGGGACATGGAGAGTTGAGACTCCTCACCACAAGAATGTCAAAATGCTGGAATGTCGAAAGGAGAAATTGCAAAAGAACTTTATGGATAAGCACTTGGTCACTGTCGGTGGTCACATCATCGAAGAGCTGTAGAGAAGAGCTCGAAGAACTAAGCTCCATTTTGGATTTTTAGGGACCGTGACATGGAGCATCAAGAAACTTTACCACAGGAATGCCGAAATTCTAAAATGTCGAAATGCAAAATAAATGCAAGATCCTACAAATCCAATCCAATGATGCAGGTGAATTTCAGTATGATCGAAGGGATACTGTTTCTCTTCACAGTCAATTGATCAGTGGTGATTCAATTTTTGAAGTAGTCTTTGGAGGTTCACAGTGTAACTGATATAAACCATTGATGGTTTCTACTAGTGGACTCGAAGAGACTTTTGCGTGATTGCCAGAGGAGCTGAAGAGTCTCTAGGAATCTACCAATGGAATGAAGATTGTTTGTAGAGGCAATGGACAGATGGATCTAACTTCCAGAGAAGCTGAAGAGTTGCAATGATGAACATGTAGAGTACTCGACATGAGAGAGCATGCAGAAGCATGGTGGGATAGGATGCACAAGGTGCACAGAGACAATAAGTATGCATAAAAGAGAAGATATGTGTGTTGTTGTTGTTGAGAGGGATTCAAGAGTGTAGAAGGAGGAGTGTGCAACCACTGAAATATTGAGAAGAGGAATGGAACATTGAATGGACATGGCGCATAGAGCATAAAAGGCAGAAGCACATAAATTGCAAGGCATGTGTGGAGAAAGACAGTGAGACACTAAAGGAAGGTTGAGGTGCTCTTGTAGAGAAAAAAATAAGATCAGAAATCCCAAGAAGATGCAGAAAGAGAGACACTAATACAGGAGAGTAGAGCAACATAGCAGAACAGTGATAAGTCTGGTAAGCCAATGATAAATATTGTATCACTGTTATAAGTTTCAATAGTAAAAATGTATATTTCATGGTGGTAGGGAAGTGCTAGGGAGGATTGTTGTCCTTAGAGGTTCAAGTGGGTGCTTGAACAAATGGAGTTGTATCTTCCATCTAGTTGCAGCCATAGAAATCAGGGTGGCAGGGTGGTGCAAGGGAGAACTGTTGTTCTCTATTATGCAGGTTCGTGCCTGTGTGACTAGAAGTTGGCGCTTCCATACAGTTGGTGCTGGAACAATTAGGGAGTTGGTGCTTCCTTCTAGTGGGTGCTAGAGAAACTAGGGAGTTGGTGCTTCCTTCTAGTAGGTGCTAAAGAAAACAGAGAGTTGGTGCTCTCAGCAAGTTGTAGCTTGCAAAACAGAGATTGTAGCCTCATTATGAGTTGGAGCTCATATGTATGATAATGTAAAGAATGTACAGATTACTTATCATATAAAGAAGAATAGGTTTTTACCCTTTATGGGTTTCCTCAGGAAATATATGTCTCTGTGTATCTCATATGTGTCAATGATGTTGAATGGTCTATTTCTTACTTCCCTGCATTATTGTGATTGTCATTGACTGATATGGAAAGAGTTTAAAATAAGTATAATTATTTAAGCAAGGTTACAACTGATTCACCCCCCCCCCACCTCTCAGTTGTACAACATCAAGTTGGTGCTTGAATATTTGAAGTTGTATCTTCCATCTAGTTGTGGCTAGAAAAACATGGTGGCAGAGTGGTGCTCTGGAAAACACAATTTTTTTTGTATGCAAGTTGGTGCTTGTATAACTGGATGTAGGTGCTTCCATCCAATTGGTGTTGGAACACCTAGGGAGTTGGTGCTTCCTTCTAGTGGGTGCTAGAGAAAATAGAGAGTCGGTGCTCTCAACAAGTTGGAGCTTGTAAAATAGAGGTATTAGCCTCACATTGAGTTGGTTCTCAAAGATAGATGTTGTACAGAACTTAAAAGACTGCCTATCATTCGAAGAAGAAGAAGAAGAAGAGGTTTTCTCCCTTTATGGGTTTCCTCATGAAAATATGTCTCTGTGTATATCTTATGTGTAACTGATGTTCATTATTTATGTTGTTAATATCTTGTATAATATTGATGGTCACTTGAATAATGTTAAGAAAATTATTTGAATAGTCATAAAAAATTTAAGCACAGTAACAACTGATTCACCCCCCCCCTCTCAGTTGTCTTAGTAATTTCAACAATTTTACTAGATGCATACTAAGTTTTCATGGTCAATTGTTGCATTTTTAGAACTAATTGTTGTTTTTGTTATAAAGAAATTATTTATATCATATCATTGTTTACTACTACAAATTCATAACAATCATTTCAAGTTATCTTTTCTAATGTATTAAAGAGGTATTAATTGCATGTTTGGACTTCAAAATAATCATATATATGTTGTAAAGTGTTTGTATTATTGGTAGGTACTCAAACAACTTTGTACCTCTTCTCCTTCTTGGCACATCTTTGGTAAACTTCTCTTGAATCCCTTATATTTCAATTTTACCTAGCGACCCCATTGAGGGTAGTTCCCTCAACTTCCTTTGATGATCCAAAAAGGATCATCTGGAAAATCAACTAATATATTTCTAGGTGTCATCCTTCTCTCATCTTTTTTATATTGTATACTCTCAAGTGATGGAACTATGGCACCCTAAGATTTTCATGAAATATATCCTTCTATTGATTTTGAGAACATTCCTAGATACCCAAATGATTTTAATGTTGATGCAATATGGTTGGAATACTATCCAAAATTAGAAGTTTTTTTCATCATTCATATTGTACAGTTCTTTAAGTATCTATTGGAAACAAAATTGCAACACGAGGACATACAAATAAAGTTATTTATATATTTCCTTCCCTTGGAAGTACAAAATTGGGTCAAGGATTGTTGCAAGACAAAGGGAATATCTTCTCTCATTGATATAATTGGAATATTTATTAAGTATTGGGAATCATATTTTGATACATATGAAGATGTTCTTCAATATCTCACAGTATTCCTTAAGGATGAAGGGTTTACCACTAAGATTATAGAATATCTCAGGAAGGTGAGACATGCTCAATACCAAGAACCCAAGGAAGAGGGTTACCAACCCTTTGAAGAGGAGAAAGAATTACCTCATGATTATATCAAATATAATGAAGACTTGAATGAAGAATGAGAACCTAAAGAGGTGAATCATGAGGAACAACACCAAATACATGAACATGAGTTTCCTTATGAATATGTTGAAGAACAACACTTTGATAAAAACACACCTTGTTAAATACCTAATCCACGAAGAGGCTCCTCATGAAGACAAAGCGTTGATATTTTCTCCTTTGTTTGATGAAGTCATCCAAGCTTCCATTCCCCCTACACATGAAGAAATGAACGTGGCAAGTTATACTCCTTTCCAAGACTTTGATGATACATTATTCCATGATTCAGAAAGTGAATAGGGTCTAGAGGAACCCTTGGATGCATTAAAACCTTCATGTCATAACATAGGCGGTGGTGTGATTGAGAATATTGATGAGTTTATACATGTTGGGAGATGTAAATGGAATGTGATTTGTCATGGTGGAAATCCCATTTATGACATTGAAGGTCATTTTCATTTGTTTCCATTAAAGAAACCATATGTGATTTCTACTGATTCAAAAGCTTAGAAGGATGAATATGACATGATTATAGATTTATTCCAACCACCCAAGGATGACTTATTGAAAAATTCTCATGATGATCCCTGGTCATATCTTGGGGGGTTTAATACATATTGTTTCTATTTTTTGTATTTATTCTACGAAGAATATTTTCAACCACTTGTATGCTCTAACCTTGATGAAGATAAGGTCATGATTTTCCTGGAGCAGGATTTTTGTTTCCATCCTTCTTCTTTTCCTTCATCTCGCTATGCCACTAAGGATGTAGTTGGGAAACATTCTCCTTGTCACTATTTTTCTTCGAGGAATTTTTTTTTCTTAGAATTGAAGGGCAAGATTGATACTTTAATATTAAATTTGACATCCTGTGTTTTTAGCCTCCCCTCAAGTAATTATTAGTCATATTCCATATTCCATTTCATCCCTTCTAAGGCCTCATGGAGTGATGAGGTCCAAGGTAGTCAAAATTTGGATTCTTTGAGTTGGCCTTATGATTATTTATCTTTTCATGACCCTACCCTAGAATGGAGAAGCAAGAGTTGGGATGCCTCCTTGTGTGACTTTGACCCTCCCTCCCACCTCCATGAGTTGGACTTTATGAATAGTTATGGTATGATGTATGTTCCGATTCATGACATTTTTGTGATCGACTTATCCTTATTTTGGTTAATGATGAAGCATAGGTGTATATATTCTGATAGAATGCTAGGATGGTTTCACTGGTCATATGATTATTCCTAGAATTTCAATATAACATAGATTAGTGTAGGTTAGGGTAGGCATTTTCATCTTGCATTGCATTTGTTTATATGTTTCATATAATTCTAGTATATTTTCATCTTCATGAATATACATGATGAATTATTGTTTTTATATAATGAATACATGTTAGAAAATTGCATTTTTCATTTTACTTTATCATTTTGTAGCTAAGGAAAATTTCCTTTTCAAGCATGGTTTTGGATTATCACTTATAGTCAATGGATAATATCCACTAGAAGATAATTCTAAAGTCATTTATTGGTTGAAGTGGGAACATGATTGCAGGTCTTGGATGAATGAATATGCCAAGGTTCTCATGCGCTCTACAGTGAGCACATGTATCCATGTTGGAGAGAGATGTTAGACCCCCATGCCTCTGGGTAACTGGAGGATATTATGTCTCGAGGCTCACAATGGAGAAAATGATCTACACCATGATGATGACGATCATCATGTCCACATATGGAATCCCAATATCCACCCCCATTTTCCTCCTAATGCAGATCAACAAAGGCTCATCAAATTCAAACAATCTAGAGTATGGGAGATGGTAAGATATTGTCACCATGAGGTATGTTAGTCCTTATTTAATGAAAATTGTTGTGATTAATTTTTCGGGCATGTGAATGAGGATCTTTGGTTGAAGTTGGATAATGGACCACTAGTTTTGGAAATTGTTTCATTTTCCTAATTCTCTTTGGTGTTAATCTTGTGTGCCTTAGTCCCGTGATATCACCACCCAAGGAAAAGGGGTAATACTAGGGGGCCCTCCCAAGGGTAATGTTCTTCTCTCGACCATACTTTCCACCTTCCATATTAAAACCTTTCATATATCCTAAACTTAAGCTATGGTCCATTCTCTCATGTGAAGAAGGGGATGAAATCCTAGAGGTTGTTTCACAACTACTATAAAATAATAAGAAAATGATTCTAGAAAATAAAGTGAACATAGAAAGGAAGGAGAACCAAAATCTAGTCCAACTTGAGCTATACTCATTCAGTGCTTGCCTCAGTCTCAAAAAATTAATTTTAATTCTTGAAACAATAGAAAATGGGACCCACAAATTTGCAAATATAAATGAAAGCATGGACTAGAAAAAGGAAAAAAGGGGTTTGGAAAAAGGTGGCACACAAATATTGGGTAACTAAAGAGAAAGAAAACCCTCCAAAAAGACACTCATAGAGATGGATTTATGGCACCATAAGCCATGAAGTAAGCCCTAAATTATATCACTTTCACACTTACTCTTGGTGGGTTTTTACTAGAAAATATTCTACTAGATGCATGCTAAGTTTTCATGGTCAATTATTTCATTTCTGAGCACTAATTGTTTTTGTTGTTATAAATCATTTACTGTTTTCATATCATTATTTACTTATGCAAATTTATAAAATTCATTGCAAATTATCTTTTCTAGTGTATTAAATAGGTATTAATTGCATGTTTGGAAGAATATGAGAAAAGGTCGAGTGGTATAACTAGAAAGAAGGAGAAGGAAAAATATGAGAAAAGGTCGAATGGTAGAACTCACATAGTTCTTCAACCTAGTGTTGAGTTTGTGTTAATATGAACCTTTCAAAGGAATTTACGGTATTCATGATCACCCAAGTAAGGGATAGGTTTCTCCAATAAGTGGTCGACTATATCAATATTCCTAACACTTGTTCTCTATGTCAAATCCCAAATCATCATCGTGATGAATATCCATTGATGTCTTAGGCCAATCCTACAACAACCTAGATCACGTATACCACTTGAACTCCTAAATATTCCCTATAATGAATGGAAGTGAATATGGTTGGATTTATATGGGAATGAAGAGAAAACATGTTCAGACAACTAGAAGCCCAAGCCCTAAAATTCCTTACCTCTAAATTTCTAGTTGTAGTAGGACCTAATAAGCCACTGACTATAGTATCTAGTGAGCCTCCCAAACGCTTGACTAAACAAAGAAGTGGTAGTCATAGAGATGTATCTCCTCCACTGATCATGCATTGTCAATGAAAGGAAACAATCACTGATGTTAATGGCCAAATGAAATGAATAAAACAAATCTCCCTTGGGGATAGGTTTCATTGATCCTCAATTGTTGTAAATAACCACTTTAACTCTTGCCAATAGCTTGAGAAGAGTGAGGAAAAAATGTAAAATCTTATTAGTTTGGAATGAATGTGACCATATCAAATGTTTGTGACTCAAGTGACCCTAGAAGAAAATAATTATCCACTAGTTTTTGACTAAAATTGTTGGACATGTATTTGTTTTTACCTACAAGAAGAAAAAATCATGGGATTTATGTCATGTGCAAACCTAATCATCTTTTTTTTTTCTTGTTAGTTTGTCCATGACATGTGGGAATAACTTGTGGCTAAGAAAATGTGACTCAGGGGCATCTAAGCTGTCAAAATCACCTGGGGATCGCACCCAGCCTGAGCCACACCAACCCTTAACATGGTTGGATTTTTTGTCCCCGCAGGTTTTGAAATGGTGACTTTAACAACACATCATGCCTTAACAACACACTCTAACACCGATTTCCCTACACCTCGGGGACTCTAAAAGCCTAATCATCATATAGCAAGGGACATACATATTTACGTTGATAATGTTGAAGGAAAAGGTGATTTTTGTGTGAAAGTATCCCCTCAATTAGTTGGTGTTGTTGTTTATTGAGACACTGACCTCTCATAAACATTAATCTAGGTGGTCCTTAATCTCAATGGCTAACTCTTAATTCTATTTAACATATGTGCCTCTAATGGTTCGAGGGAGTTTACAAAAGTTTGGCATGGGATATATAATGAAGTACAAAATGACATGTCACTCATTTGTGGGGATTTCAACATGGTTTAGTGTAAATATAATAAATAAGGGGTGTTGTGTGCATGTCTATCATTCAAGGAAAAGAGATCTAATTTGATTTAAAACCTTACTATGAGATCTATGAATTTTATTCACTTGGACATTTTTTAGAAAAGGGCCAAAAAGGATATATCAATGAATCAATAGTTTTTTTATATCCGAGGAGAACTCTTTATAGTTTGACTACTATGGAGGTCGAACCATGCATGTCAATGAAAAAACCACCTTATTCCACCACTAACCTATCTAGTTTTCAATCTCCTAGGAACTCAAAAGATAATATTGCCATGAAATCGATATATCATGAATGTTTCTCACCTCCAAAGCATAGGTTTCATAGCTTGCATCTAAATTGTGTGAAACTTGTCCCCTTCATCACATAGGGATTTTTTCTATAGCTAGTCTATTAAGAAGATGTCATTTCTATAATCATTTCCTTGTTGAGGATGTATGGAATAAAAACAGGTAAGATCTGTCCTAACCATGATAAAATAGCTCATGATGAACTAGAGGAGGTCATCCAAGCCTACAATGGACCCTATATAATAAAGAAAATGAGTTTGGAAAACAAAAATTCAATTGCATCCCCTAGAGATGGATGATATTTTTGGAGTTATGGTGCTCCACTATGAGCATGTATTCACTGGCCAAAAATTGGGAATAGGAAAACCAAAGACTTCTTTATGGCACTCGCCATCAAGGAGGCCATAGAGAGTATCTATGCCTTGAAAAATACATTGGGTCAATACAATAATAAAAAGTATAACAAGAAAGTGTTGGCCCTTGACCATATTTGGGACTTCGATAGGCTAGTCAGAGGAGGAGCGCAAGGAAAAGCGGAGATCGTAGGATCTCGGTCCCTTCTTAGGGTATTTTTGGTTTTAGGGTTTATGTAATAGGTATGGGATGTCAGCCCATGGGTTTTCACATGTTTAGGCCCCTTTGTAATGTATAAATAGAAATATAGGTGATGTAAGTAAGTAGAGACCTAAGTGTGTAATGTGGCTCGTGAGATAAGTGTGAACAATTCTAGATGTTTCGTGCATATTGTGTGTTAAGAAATTGTAGAACTAAGTGAAAGTGATTGTAACAAGCTTGTGTGCATATTGTAAGAAGGCTTTGTGCTTGAACCTAGCTCGAGGAAGGAGGATCTGGCGAGGTGCGCACATATCTCTTGTCCTATGAGGAGTGGGTTCTTGTGGCTCTGTGCTTGTAGAAGATTGAAAGAAGAAAATAAAGAAGAGAAGAGTTGGTGGACATAACCCCACACTGGGGTGAACCATGTATATCCTTTGTTGTTGTTTCTTTTTGCATTATCGTTGTTATGTTATTAATCTGATGTATGCTTAGTGAAATGATATATGTTAGATGCATATGATATAGTAGCTTCGTGCTTACTAATGTGAATGAATGCTAGATCTGATTTAATTCTATATGATAGGTGCTTGGATATATTAGATCTTGTTGAATACTGCACTGATATGCAATTAGTGTTTCAATTTGTGATTTGAATAAGGGTTAAATAATGATGAATGTTAACTCCTAAGTGTTATGTTAGTGTTGTAATCACAGATCTGTGTCCCAACTAGGTTGTAAACACTTGAGTCCTGCAACCACCCCTGCCTCTACCTTGGGTGAGAATTCATCTGCTTCACAGGTGTTGCCAAAAGGGTCGGTAGTTAGGGTTTTTTTGGTGCATTGTTGAAGTTTTGAACCTTGGGTCTACCCATGTTCCAACAAATGGTTCTGTTGTCAGGACTTGAAACTATGATTGCTAGGAACTGAAGAAAATAAGAAAGCTTTGTGCGTAGATCTGTTGCTTTAATGCATAGTACTCTACTTGACTTGCGAAGCTCTGTGATATGAAAAGAATCCTGATATGAAGAAATGAGGTAAGATCTTAAATATTTGTGCTCTGAGAAAGGCAAGATAAGTGAAAATGTTTGTTTCAAAAGAATGGATCTGGGTATGTTTGATAGATTTTTTCCTAGTCTGAAAACTAGGGCACAACTAGAAGAAAGAAGATTGGATATGAATAGATCTTGTAAGAATAGTGAAATATATGTTATTCCTATGCATAGAAATAATATTTGGACTAACAAATGGATGCAGGATCCTAGAAAGAATTTTTTACAGGTTAGTTACTATGATCCTAGTGTGCAGTACAGGAAAGGTTGGGGGTCATTTAAAAGAAAGAGATGATTAACTCTTTGCTATAGTTGCAAAAGACCAGAATCTTTCTAAGGAATTCCCTGGTAGAGGTCCTAGTTGTATTTGTTGTAAAGCTATGGACCATGAAGTTTTGGATTTCCCTAGAATGATTGCTAAAGTTGAAAAGATGAATATGAGACAAGAAAACCATGAGACGGGCCAAGAAACTAAGGATATGATAGAACCCCAGAAAGAATCAGAGACTGTATTATTACATATGAAAGAAACCATGAACGATCACAGAGATATCAACTTATTAGATATCTTAAATGCGAAGGAATGTAACAAAACAAGTGTAGAAATTTTGATACACTTAATGTATTCCTGCGATTCTCATGATCTAACAATTTCCACCACTATTAAATACAGAATTGCTTCTACTATTATTCTTGCGGAAAATTAAACCACAATCACAACCATAATAACAAAGTGAAATAGCAATAACACACAACACAGAAGTTTTACCAGGAAAGCGTAAAGCTAAAAACCCCACTATCATATATTATGTATATCATGAATCATGAAACAATATCATACAAAACTCTAATCCAAGAGCTCTCAGTACAATACAATCATTTCACACTGTCATACACAAATTAGAAAATACATGTGCCAATTCCTGTGTCCAGACAGCTTGCCTCCTCTGCACAAACTCTGCAATTCGAATTCTCATAATGATCGAATATAATTGCCTAGTTTGCACATGCTCATAAGCATATCCACTGCATGTGTGATCAAATCACAACTGATAGCTAAAATGTCCCTTTCACTTGTTATCTCAACTGGGTCTCCACTGGATCTGACATGTATGTAGTTAACTGTGGTGAATCTTCATTTGCATGTGATTTCACTGATTAATTGAACTCTCACTAGTGCATGTTTAGTTACAACTAGTACAACTTATCTTAACTCACTTAACTACACTTATGATTCTGTTACAAATCCAACCCACTCAGTTATGAATGAAATAATACATTAATATTTGTTATATAAATTAATTAAGGGAAAAATAAATTAGATACATGTTTCTTGTTTACTTTTCAACACTCCCTCTCAACAAGAAAGGGATTATCCTTCACCCTAATCCTGTCTCTATGATATTCGAATTTTCTTTTGGTGAGTGCCATCGTGAGACTATTTGCATCCTAATATTCCATAGGAATGTATTGAAGCAACATGATCGTCCGCTGCACACAATCTCTGAGATGATGATACTGGAAATCTATATTCTTAGATCTGTCATGAAACATAGGATTAATCGAGAGTTCAATGCAACTCTGATTATCACAATAAATCACTGTCGGATCTAAATGAGAACCAAACAAACCAACCAATATCTTCCTCATCCAGATAGCCTCACATACAGCTTGACTCGCTACCATGTATTCTGCTTCCGCTGAACTAAATGCCATGGATCTCTATTTTCTATTGTACCAAGAAACAATAGTAGATTCGATACTAAACATCCCCCCTGATGTGCTCTTTCTATCCATTGGGATGCCTGCCCAATCTGCATCCATGAAGCCATGCAACTTCACCTCATCTGTCTGTCTGTACCATAATCCATAATTAGATGTGCCCTTCAGATATCTCAGGACATGCTTACCCTCCTTCCAAAAGAGTTTGGTAGGCTTAACCATCGCTTGACTTAGCTAGTTAACCGTGTAGAAAATGTCCAGTTTGTGTTCACTAAATACATTACCGAACCCACTAACTGTCGATAGATAGTAGCATCCACTACTTCTACAGAAGTAGCATCCTCTTTCCTCCAGTTTCCTGGAAGAGGAGTATCCATGGGTTTGCAGCCCTCCATGTGAAACTTACCTAGTATCTCTCTTGCATACTTTCCTTGAGACACAAAAAGTTTACCATCTCGCTACCATATTTCCAAACCAAGGAAATAATGAAGAAGGCCCAAATTCTTCATCTCAAACTCCTTTGCAAGGTCCTCCTTGCATGAGTGTATCAACTGCTCATCACCAGTAAGTATTAAATCATCAACATAAAGCACAATGATTAAAAGCTTACCCTCCACCACAATTTGGTATAGGTTTGCATCTGCTTCACTTTTGGTGAAGCCCAATCTGGTGAAATAGTTGTCTATCCGAGTGTACCAAGCACAGGGTGCTTGCTTCAACCCTTACAATGCTCTCTTGAGTCTACACACATGCGAATCTCTTTCAAAGGTCTGAAAACCTTTTGGTTGTTCAATGTACACTTCTTCCGTAATGATCCCATTGAGGAACACAGTTTTTACATCCATCTGATGAATGCGCCAGCCCATATGTACTGATAGTGCAAGGATGGATCTTATGGAAGAGTACCTTGCGACAAGTGCAAAGGTCTCATCATAATCTATCCCCTCGATATGTGAGAATCCTCGAGCCACAAACCTAGCCTTGTATTTCTCCACACTCCTATTAGTAGCTTGCTTTACCTTGTAGATCCATCTCGAACCTACCACTGACTTATCAATCGGTCTTGGGACAATTTCCCATACACTGTTTTTGAGAATGGAGTCATATTCCTCTACCATAGCATCAACCCAAGTGGGGTCCTACACGTATTCCTAAAAGGAAGATGGTTCAGTCACAATACATTTTCTCATGAGAGCCATGTATCTAGCAAATCGATCAGGAGACTGTCTCTGTCTGTGCTGTGAAATAAGGGCTCCTACATTTTGTGCAACATCTAGTCTCAATCTGTTAGCTTTTGTGGTGCGCTTTCTTCCATTTATGATAGATCGATCTTCTTGAGTGGTTTCATCCACTCCATGAACCTCTTCATGTGGCTGGTCCACATCTTGAGACTCATCCTTGGGATCCAATAGTTCCTCTCCTGCATGCAAGTCTATCTCCCTCTCAAGCGACAACCACATGGCTTTCCCCTCATCAAATTTTATATCCTGTCGCATAATAGTCATCTTACTGTTCGGAAAATACACATGATAATTATGGGTTGTTTATTTGTACCCCAAAAATATCCCAACTTCAACAGTCGGTTTCAGCTTCTTCCTAGCATCCTTGTTCACATGCACAAAAACAGATGAGCCAAAAAAATTTAAATGCGAAACATCAGGTTTCTTACCAGTAAAATCTTCTTCAGGTGTACTCATGCCAAGTACTCTATGATGACAATGGTTTTTCACATAAACCGCAGTATTGCATGCTTCTTCCCACAAATGCAATGGTAGGCCTTGATCATGCAACATCACTCATGCCACACCCACGATCATTCTGTTCTTTCTCTCCGTGACCCCATTTTGTTGTGGGTTATGAGGTGCTATTAGTTCTCTTTGAATTCCTTCTCTGCTGCAAAAGTCTTTGAATTCATTAGAGATGTATTCTCCACCATTGTCGCTCCTTAGAGCCTTCACTTGCTTACCCGACTCTTTCCCCACCAATGCTTTAAACTCACAGAACTTTGAGAATGTTTGATCCTTCTTCTGCATGAAGAATATCCAACATTTATGAGAAAAGTTATCAACAAAAATAACATAATACCTATGTTTTGTTGTTGAAGAAACTAAGAATGGTCCATACACATCCGTGTGAATTCTCTTCAGGATCACTGAAGAACAGTTCTCCTTTTCATGAAAGGTGAACTTTACATCCTTCCCCAGGGTGTACCCCTTGCACTGATCTAACTGAGCAAGTGTTCCCATTGGAAGTCCAGTAGATATTTGCTGCATGATATTCAAGGATCCATGATGAAGATGGCCAAATCTCCTATTCCATAATTCGCCCTCATCCTAGCTCACCACTTTTTTTGCCTTGCCTATCATGGCATTGCATCCATCTACGTCTAGAATGTAGAGATTCTTAACTCAAATCCCTATCTTCTTGACTTGACTTGTTTCTTTATGTCACAGGTAGGCTTTACCACTGCTAAAAACAACGTCATAGCCTCTGTCCTCCAACATTGCGACTAAGACCAAGTTTTTCTTCAGACCTGGAACATGCATAACATTTTTTAATTGAAATGGTTTACCTAAATCCATTTAAAATGTAATGGTACCAATACTAGTTGCACTGTATCGTCCATCGTCACCCATCTCTATATGCATTATGAGATCTTTCTCCTCCAAGTCAATGAAAGACTCTCTATCTCCCATCATGTAAAATGAAGAACCACTATCCAAATACCCCACCGATCCCGATGCATTTGAAGCCATGCATGCGATCAAAGTGAAGTCAAGTTCAAATTGTGAGACAAGAGCCTCACCAGTTGCAGATCTAACAACCATATTTTTCTTCTTCTTCTTTTGACAATTAGTAGTGAGATGCCCATGTTCGTGATAGTGAAAACACTTCACTTTGGACAAATCTAGGTTCTTGACTTTAGACTCATATTTTGATTGGAATTTCTTCCCTTTCCCTTTCCTTGTGTTGGAATTCAAAGAACGATCCTCTTCGTCATCACGCTTTGATGAAGATCCATCTCTGGTGTTCCACCTAAACTCCTCTTGCGCTAGATCTGACCATAGTCATTCCAAATCTAGAAAATTTTCCCTTCCATTGACAGAGTCTTGATAACTGTGCTAACTCTTGGGAATCCCTAGGAATGCCAAGCTCACCAAATCATCAACAACAACTATTATTCCCACACTTCCAAGCTGATCCTGACATTGGACAAACTTCGTGAGATATCTTGGAATGGTGTCACCTTTCTCCATCTTGATCTTCCTGAGTTTATCTTTGAGTGCCAATTTCCTATGGTCACTATTGTTTTGGAACAGATCCTTTAAAACCTTCCACATTGCATATGGTGTGGTTTTCCCATGGATACTTGAGACAATGTGGTCTCGTACTCCCTCCAATAGAATCCTCCTCACCTTCACCACTTTCTTTTGCCATGCATCAAGATTTGCAGTGTCTTTCGCATCTAGATTAGGAACATCATTGTCAATGTAACCCTTCAAGCCATTATCTTCAAGAACTTCTTCCATCCCGTCCTTCCAAGAAATGTAGTTAGATCTTCCCTTGAGTGCATACTCCAACCTCAATCCATTGAAAGACATTTTGATCTTGAATCAACTGTCACACCAAGAAAATCTTGCAAATTTGAATGTTATCCAACCACCAAAACTCAACCCTGCAATCCCTCCTCCCTGGGAGGTTTGGACCCCTCCTGAGAGTAGCCTAAGGGAAGTTCACACCCTACTTGTGTGTATCCTACGAACTTTCCTAGGAATTTTGCACTCTGTGCCATTGTAGGGTGACGGGGGTTCGCACCCTGCCTGTGTATTTTCCTGCGAACATGCCTAGGAAGTTCACACTGTACTCCATTGTAGGGTGAGGGAAGTTCTCACCCTGCTAGTGTATTTGCCTGCGAGAATTCCAATGAAGTTCGCACCCTGCCTTTATCTAGGGTGTGAGAATTATTGTTCTTGAAAATGAGCATAGTCTTCAGTACTACGATTCGCACCCTGCTAGAGATGGAACCTGTGAGAATGAAATAATGTTCGCACCTCACTTCCATGACTCCATGGCTTTGATACCATGTAGAAATTTTGATACACTTAATGTATTCTTGCGATTCTCCTGATCTAACAATTTTTGCCACTGTTAAATACATAATTGCTTCTACTATTATTCTTGCGGAAAATTAAACCACAATCACAACCACAATCACAAAGTGAAATATCAATAACACACAACACAGAAGTTTTACCGGGAAAGCATAAAGCTAAAAACCCCACTATCATATATTATGTATATCATGAATCATGAAACAATCTCATACAAAACTCTAATCCAATAGCTCTCATTATAAAACAATTGTTTCACACTGTCATACACAAATTAGCAAATACATGTGCCAATTCCTGTGTCTAGACAACTTGCCTCCTCTGCAGAAAATCTGCAATTCGAATTCTCACAATGATCGAATACAATTGCCTAGTTTTCACATGCTCATAAGCATATCAACTGCATGTGTGATCAAATCACAACTGATAGCTAAACTGTCCCTTTCACCTGTTATCTCAACTAGGTCTCTAATAGATCTGACATGCATGTAGTTAACCATGGTGAATCTTCAGTTGCATGTGAGTTCATTGATTAAATGAACTCTCACTAGTGCATGTTTAGTTACAACTAGTACAACTGATCTTAACTCACTTAACTACACTTATGATTATGTTACAAATCCAACTCACTCAGTTATGAATGAAATAGTAGATTAATATTTATTGTCAAATTTAATTAAGGGAAAAATAAATTATACACATGTTTCTTGTTGAATTTTCAACAACAAGAATAGGAGAATTCAACATAGACTGTTTTCTGGATGAGGAAACAAAGGTGAATACCATGATAGAAAGAACTTGGGAAATTTTGGGAAAGCCTGCTATCATTCCTTCATTAGGAGGAATAGGATTATTTAAAGGAAATATGATAACCCTATGTGGAAGACTTACCCAAACATCTATGAGTGCTCATGGAACTTCAACAAAAGAAGAATTTGATATCATTAAATTTTTCGAGAACAACGCCCCATTTTCTATTTTGTTAGGAAAAAACTAGTTTGAGAAAGATCAAATATGAAGGAAATAAGAAGAGGAGGATCTAGAACAGAAAAAATAATAACTAAGAGATTTCATGGCTAGGAGAATAGAGAACTTACTAAAATAACAAGAGGACCAGTTGAAGCTATTGAGGACCATATATCTGGACTTCAAAGTTGAAAGAACACAGGAAGACTTGAAACACTTGACTATAAATGAGAGTAAAGAAGCTACCCCGGAAAGAGAATAATTATTACTCTCAAAACCCTTGAAAGACCCTCCATAGTGAAAAGTTACTATGCCAAGAGGAGATAAGAATGATAATGGAAAGAGGAAACAAGTGGCTTATATTTCAGGAAAGAGAGATATTAATCAAAGTAAGAAGAAAGAAAAGTTAGAAACGTTATAGGAAGTTCCAGGGAGGACTTCATAGAAGGTTTGTAGAAATGCAACTTCTCTGAGATATCAAAACATCGAAGATTGGAACTTCGCTAGGACAAAGCAATATGATTGTTGGAGGCATCTCGACCGTTATCTCAATGCTCCAGAACAGCTCGAACCGTAGTTATGGCCAGAAAGATTGCCATTAGACCATTGGGACCATCCCATAATGGATGGAATTGCATTGATTGAGGCGTTCTTGCCCATTGGAGGATTCGATTAAGATGTTGTCTAGTTATCCCATCAAGCATTGCAATAAGAACACTTTTGCCAATTGTTATTATCTGAGCCCATAGAGCACTATTTTCTTTTGCACAGTTCCTATTGAGAGCTTTCTGCCCATTCTATTACATCGAGTATTTGATCACTGACCTGAGATACCTTATTTTGAGCGTGCATGTCGGGTGACTTCAGGGAATTAGAGAAATCCATCGAAGAGATCCTCACTGACCTCATGGTTGAGAAGGTCATGTCTACAGGAGTCCAAGCCTCATCGATGAGAGGAGTGCAAGCATCCCCGTTGACTGCTCGTGGATCTGGACAATCCCAATTTGTGACAGAGAAATGAACGAAGCATCGTGATAACTTGGTGAATGAGAAGCTCATCCTATCTATGCTACCCAATTATATCTCGCCTTTGGCTGGTGCGGTGAGCCGTGATAATGTCCTGAGGGACTTTGACTATACCTTTATCACCGTGTACCTCCCGAAGGGGATACGCACAGTTGGACTGCAGTTAGGATAAATCATGATGTTTAAGATCAGTTACTTCAACTTGGGAGATCACAAGAACTGTGGAATGCTCACCCCACACAAGTACTTGACCAGAACCAAGGGGAATAAGTTTAAGATCATCCCCCAGCTATGGACTATCAACATTGTGAGGTCCACTATCCTGAATGTTATGAATATACCACACTTTGAAAGGCATCATGAGGTTAACGTGTGCATTAAACCCCTATTGTATTTCTTCCATGGTGGTTATCTATGGCTGGATAAACACATCACCGTAGATCTGGTGTTGATCCATCGAATCACCGAATTAAGCTTGCAAGGACCATACCCACAAGAATTTTATCCAAGCAAGGTTGCAGATCACACCCTGGTGCAAACAAATTAAGGATACCTATGGCGATATGGAAAAAGAGAAGTGAGGCTATAAGGTATCCTCCATTCAGAATGGTGCAGTGTGCCTAGCTTTCTAGTTGATCGATGGTAAGCTAGTAAGGAAGAATAGACCCACGCAGATCACATGGTTTGTTGTTGACCTCGTGGGAAAATGCGTGGAAGGGATACAAATGAAGTAGGTGAGCTACCTCATCAACCAATTAGAGAAATACTGCCACGAAGCTCAGGATCAGGGATATGAGTTCCACTTTAGTTGGTTGTTGGTCCTCATCACTTTCATTATTTGTGAAATGCCAGAAGGTGCGACCTTCCCTAAGATTGAGCCATCAAAACCCTTAGCTGTAAATTTCACCATGCTCTGGTATGCGAGCGACATGTCAAAACAAAGGCAGTCAAACACGGTCTTCTACACCTACTACCTACAGTTGAATAGGGATATTGATTCTTTCCCTCGAATGAGGCTGAACACCCTGCATAGGTTTAGACCATTTTTGAAGTTCTGTGTAGATAAACATTTTATTTATATTACTGCACACAGAGATGAACAAAAATAAGAGCTACAGAGTTACTATAAAATCATAGAGGAGGACATGGAAGAAATCACTAAGGAATGGCTTGCATAGTTCCTTATAACAGTTGACTAGGAAGAAGTATCTGACCCCGACCTCAAAAGAAGTCTGGTGGTTACTCATGAAGAGTATGATGCACCCAACAGTAGAAGAAGGAAGAAAAAGGAAGAGGTACAGGACCTAAACAACGCATCAGAAGAGACTGCTTCAGACTCACCTAGAGCGGGAGGTGATGACGAAGTAGACAAATAAGATGACAAAGGGGAAGAAGAAAATAAGAAACAAGGTGAAGTAACAACGCTGGGGAATCCTATTGACAAAGATGAGACCTCCAAGAAAAGAAAGGTTTCCCCCACAAAACCTACATCACGGAAGAATTCCAAAGCTAGTAAACCACAGATGTAGACTTTGATAATGATGGATGACATAGATTTCATCGTTGTCACTTTCTCATATACCTTAGAAGACATATTATAGCACAATGAATCTTAACTAGAGACCATTTATGAAATAATTGAAGAAGAACTAAAAGGAGTACAACAAGCCCTCTGCTCCATCTGCATAGTGTTTAATGTGCCCCCATCATCAGAAGGAACAGAGTTGGGAGATGAACCTACCTAGATATGCTGGATAGTAGATGTGACTGAAGCTCGCCTTACTCATGTTCAGGAAGAAAAAAAATAGGCCATAGAGGCCTTAAAGAAAGCAAAAGAGGAATCCAAAGAACAATGTCGGTTTGCACAACAGGAAAAGGAAGGCATCTAAGCCAAGTTTGTAGAGGATAGAGAATAGATAAATAAGGAGAAGGAACAGTTTCTCGCAAAGAAGATTGGAGTTATATAAGAAGTCAGTAGATCACTTTTCTCTATGACAGGCTTAGAACAGATGGAATAAGCCCCAGTGGAAATCCAAGTAGGGAAGCTTGTCGAAGCTATTCATCATCTCCAACAAAGGATAGAAGAACGGGAGTTACAAGAAGTGCCAACCACTCCACAGAAAGTGCGATACGAGAGAGAAGAAACTATCCGAAGTGCAGTCCATAGAATCAAGGCGTTGGCCTTATAATGTAATAAGCTCAGTAGTCAAAGTGTGCATACTTACGAGTGCCTTGTAGAGGACCCTGAACTAAGGACACTGGAGTCATATCTTCAGGAGGCCAAGTATCAAGTAGAAATGGTGCAAGCATAGTTAAAGCCACTACCATCGGTTGAGAGGATGAAATGATCCCAGCAATAGTGCATGGTTCAATAAAAATTCCATGCCATACAGATTAAGGTCATGGAAGTGACCCAACGACTCCATCCAATGTAGGATACAACTTGCATACTTTATGAGGAGATTGAAGGATGAGGAGAAGAACTAGAACAAGTGGTCACCACAATTGAACAGTGCTTGGAAGGACCCGTGACAGAGAAGGTTATTCAAGAGTTCATCAAGCAAGATGCATTGGCGAAGCAATAGGTCAAATAAGCTCAAGCTAAGATCGAGGCATTTGAGGTAAAGTTACCCAGATCAAAGTGACTCGGGATGAATCATAGGTGAGTGTTGGGGACTTGTTGGCCCTTGACCAAGTTTTGGAGATCCTTGGTCATGTTTGACCAATTTTGGGACTTCGACAGACTGGTCGAAGGTAGAGCACAAGGCAAAGAGTAGATCATGGGATATCAGCCCCTTCTTGGGGAATTTTGGGTTTTATGTTTTATGTAATAGGTATGGGATGTCGGCCCATGGGTTAACCCATTTTTAGACCCCTTTGTAATGTACAGATAGAAATCTAGGAGATGTAAGTAAGCAGAGACCTAAGTGTGTAATGTGGCTGGTGAGCTAAGTGTGAACAACTGTGGATGCTTGTGCATACTATGTATTAAGAACTTGCAAAGCTAAGTGCAAGTGATTGTAAGAAGCTTGTGTGCAGATTGTAAGAAGGCTTTGTGCTTCAACCTAGCTCAGGGAAGGAGTATTTGGCGAGGTGCGTGAAAATCTATTGTCCTATACAAAGTGGGTTCTTGTGGCTCTGTTCTCTTAGAATATTGAAATAAGACAATAAAGAAGAGAAGAGTTGGTGGGCATAACCCCACACTAGGGTGAACCATGTATATCTTGTGTTGTGGTTGCTTTGTGCATTATATTTGTTATGTTATTGATGTGATGTATGCTTAGTGAAATGATATATGTTAGATGCATCTGATATAGTAGCTTAGTTCTTAATAATGTGCATGAATGATAGATCTGATCTAATTCTATATGCTAGGTTCTTGGATATATTAGATCTTGTTGAATACTACGTTGCTCTGTAATTAGGGTTTTGATCTGCGATGTGATTAAGGGTTAAATACTGATGAATGTTAACTGATAAGTTCTATGTTAGTTTTGTAATCACATATATGTGTCCCAACTAGGTTGTAGACGCTTAAGTCCGGCAACCACCCCTGTCTCTACCTCGGGTGAGACTTCATATTCTTCGAAGGTGTTGGCGAAAGGGTTGGTAGTTAGGGTTTTGTTGGTGCGTTGTTGAAGCGTTGAACCCTGGGTCTACCCCTGTGCCAACAGAAATAATTTTTGGAGCATTACATATTGGTGTTTCAAACCTAAGGCCTTATAGAGGAGAGGAGGGAAACCACACATGTCTAAACTCAGTCTCATGTGTGGTAGATAATGTAGGATTTGTGACCTATATTTGTCTCTTTAGGAGCTCTCAACATCCCTCCATGAAATGTAAAATGATAAGACACCTTGCCTTAATGAATTCCCTTATGAGTTCTACAAGGACATGTGGGATTTTCTTGGATCAAACCTAATGCAAGGCTACAAATAATCCCTTTGAAACCACTCCTTAAGAGCATGGATTAATCAATATTTCATCAAGTTCATCTCCAATCCAAGGTATTTGAAGTTGA
>ML802005.1:270996-282685 GCA_009831015.1 Picea engelmannii
ACACCTTAATGAGATAAAATATGACCCAAATACTCTACCTCATTCACCCCAAAGAAACATTTGGATGGTTTGGCATATAGTTGTTTCTCCTTTAGTAGTTGTAGAACCTTCTCAACATGTCGCACATGATCCTCCCAAGACTTCTTATGGATTAGTATATCATAAAAAAATATTAACACAAATTTTCGAAGGAAGGGATTGAAAATGGAATTCATCAACCCAAGGAATGTGGAACGTTCATTTCTAAGGCCAAAAGGCATGACCAAAAATTCATAATGGCCTTCATGAGTTCGGAATGTTTTTTTGGGGATATCTTCTTCCTTCATTCTAATTTGATGATACCATGAACGCACATCCAACTTTGTGAAATATATTGCTCCATGTAGTTCATCTAACAATTCATCAATGACGGGAATGGGAAACTTATCTTTAAAAGTGATCTTGTTGAGCTCTCTATAATCTAGACAAATACACCATGAACCATCTTTCTTGAATGCCATTACCACCGATGCAGAGTAAGAACTTTGGCTAGGTCTAATAATGCCAACCTCTAACATTTCTTCAACAATGCACAAAATTTCACCATTCTGGGCATAAGGGTATATGTATGGCTTGATGTCAGGAGTAACACTCCTAGGAATTAGCTGAAGATCATGATCATGATTTTGAGTGGGTGGAAGACCTTTGGGAATATATTCAAATACTTTGGAATGCTTATCAATGATCCCTTGGAGATCTAGGGGAATAGATGGCCTAGATGTTTGAACATCTAGTGAGCATAGTTGTGCAATTACACCTTGATGCCCCTTTTTCAATAATTTTTTCATGCCATTGGGGCTTATCACCTTACTGATTTTCCCTATGACACATCTTAACTAAATTTATTTTCCTTCCAATGAAAATTTCATGAAAAGTTCTTGAAAATTAAAAGCCATTGTTCCTAATGATTGTAACCATTGGATTCCTAGTATGACATCAGCACCACCCATGGGTATAGAAATCATTGGACTATTCATTACATATTCGCCCATATTAAGATTGATCTTATTGGATTTTCTTGAGAAATTGGCTCTGTATATCTACTTCCAGTACGTCATGGAATGCATGAAACCTTGTGTGTTCAACTGGTGGGATGGACTCCTCCGTAATATGAAGATTCAATTGACCAAGAGCAAGAATAGGGAACTAAAGCAATTTGGATACGGATCCATTTTGATATCTTTATTCCTAGAAAAAGTCCCTCACCTACGCTTATAGGTAGAGTGGAATATACCAGCACCACGAGATCCACAGATGAAAGGGTGGTGTGATCTCATGTCCCGGCATGTAGCAGGGCCCATTATTAAATATAATTATACATTTTTTGATTGGCTGGAGCCCCGGATATTGATGATCGATGACTATGCATATGATGGGATGGATTTTCTCCATGATCCTAACTTGGTGTTTCCTAAGGGTTCTTAGTGGGGGCATCTAGGTAAGAAAAACATTTTTCTTTTATGGTGTTTTTGTAAATTTTTCAAAATATTAAACACAATTTTTCGTTTTATGTTTTCAATCCAATGACTAATCAAAATATTTTGACCATGTAGATGTAGGGCCACTACGGCCCCTGGGTACATCCCCTATCTAGAGGTAAGGGGAGGTAGTGGTAGTAGCAGGATGGGATGCAAAATATTATGAAGCAATCAAACATAATCTGGAGGGTTTGACTGCAGGGATCCTAGACATGTCGATCAACGAGGTCCCGAGGCGTTTTCAGTGCCATACTGTAGGCATGGATGGTCCATTGAGATGATTGCTCCATAGGGTAGCGCAAGCAATAGTGTGCTACTGAGAGTAGCATTCATGATTCCATTTTGTAGAAGCTACGAGCTTCATATTTTGATAGTTTGGTCTTTGGATGGAAAACAATATTTTTGTAAAAAACTTTTATCATTATATATATATATATATATATATATATATATATACTTGAGGCTTCTACCAGCTTATGTTTCTTTGTATAATACATGTGATGTGTGATTGGATTTATAAATGTCTCAGATGTTTGTCTAACACATAATTATCTAATGCATCAGTTAATGTATTTAGACATCTAGGAATGTGTCGATACTCGATATAATCAAAATAACATTCCAAGAGGAGAATTCATAAATATACCCGTAACAAAGTAGGACTTCAGATAACATATACATTACTTAATCGTAGCACTACAAGATGCGAATCAAGTCATATAACCATGTGATGAATCCCAAGTGAGATAGAATCGATCAACAATTCGATGACTACACTATACTTTGTTATATGATTGGTTACCGGACCGACGAAAACACCATGTAGACTAATAAGTTTGTTCGTGGGATCATAGATTGCCCATGCAGCAGAAGATAGGTTCTGAGTACTACGACTAGCACCAACGACGAAGCTGAGATGGGGTAACAAAGACTTCGACATCTGGAAACCAAGCACAATGCAAGGTAAGAGGTTGAGAGTAGAAGCTAAATAACGAAAAAGTACTCAAAAGTAGCACACAATAGTATGATACAATAAAATACAAGCACTCATGCAAATATAGACTAAGCATAGTACTTATTCAAGTAAATCCTATTTATGGGTTCACTCAAAGGAATTCCATCATAATCTACTAACTCATAGGCTCCCTTCACCAACACTCATTTGACGATATAAGGGCCTCACCACACAACCTCGAATTTTCTGGCTCCTAGCAAATCACGATCTTGTTCATAGAGGACAACTAGATCACCCTTAGAGAAAATGCGTGGCTTGACATGTTTGTCATATTGGGATTTCACGCGTTTCTTCTGGGCTTCAATAACGAGGGTGGCATCACGATAGGTCTCGTCTAATTACATAAGATACAACAGACATTCTTCTTCAGCATAGGTTTTGGGAAGGATTTCGATGGCTAGCTTCAAAGACGGAATTTCACATTCAATTTGGAGAACAAATTCAATACCGTAGACTATTTGAAAAGGGGTAAATCCCGTAGTAGACTTCACAGATGTCCGATAGGCCCATAATTCTAATAACACCATCATGTGCCAATTGGTCTTATGGATTCCTATTATCTAACGAAGTATAGTGATAAGGATTTTATTGATTGCTTCAACTTGGTCATTGACCTGTGGATACTAGGGGGTTGCTTTTTCATGACAAAGACACAACTTGTCGGTAAGTTCAGACATCATAAAGTTTTGAAAATGACTACTGTGATCTGTAACGATAGCTTTTCAAATCTCGAATCGAGTAATAATGTGATTGAAAATGAAAAGTGTTGCAATTTTTCTAGTATTGTTGAATGTAGGCATCGCCTCAGCCCATTTGGTGAAATATTCCACGGCTACAATAATCTATCCATGCCCCCGACCAAGTGAGGGTTAAAAGTCATAAAATTGATGCCCCATTTCGAGAAAGGTCTAATGAAAACTACACGGTGTAAGGGAGTGGGATGAGATCTTATCTTATGATTGTATGTCTAGCAAGCATGGAATTTATGGACAACAATTATACAATATTTAAATAAAGAAGGCTAGAAATACCCTGCTCGCAAGATCTTTTGGGTAGTGGCATACCCGAAGATATGACCTCCACACACTCCAGAGTGGTAGTCATTCAAATATTTCTCAGCCTCATCAAAGGTGAGACAACGTTCAAATATAGAGTCAGCACCACGACAATAAAGAGTGCCACTAAGAATGATGTATTTACGGGCTTGATAATGAGTGTGATGACGGTCTATACAAGAAAGGTCTGGCCAAAAAGTTTGAGTCTGGAGATAAATGATAATATCTCCATACCAAGCATCATCAGAAATGATCAGAAAAAGGGATTCATCAGGTAGGGAATCCTCTGCCACATTTATTGTCTCAACGGAGGGAAAGTCACATATTAGTTCCGCAAACACCAAATATTTTATGGACTTAGCACTTTTGAATTATAAGTCAAACTCCTGGAGAATAACTATCCATTTGGAGTATTTTCCCCCTGGAAATTGACATGTAAGAATGTGCTGGATAGGGTTGCAATCAGAAATTACAGTGGTCTTTCATAATAGAATATAGTGACAGAAAGGTTGGACAGCTTGAACAGCTGCCAAGGCCAGTTTTTCAACATGTAAGTACTTGTCTTTGGTAGTCATGAGACTTCAACTCAAATAATAAATGACATGTTCATCATGTAAATCATCTTTTTGGACCAGAACCATGGCAATGGTAGAGTCCGAAGTAGCAAGATAAAGGAAATAATCTCGACTATAATTGGGCAGGAAAAATAGTGGGGTACGAGTTAAAATCAGTTTCAAAACGTCAAAGGCTTTGTTGGCAGTCGTGTCCCATAGAAACTCATATCCCTTCTTGAGTAGTGGAGTAAATTCGAGTGTTAACTCAGCGTATTTTGGGATAAAATGATGTAGAAATTTTGCCTTCCCTTGCAAACTTTGTAGCTGGCGAAGTGAGGAAGGAGGAGGGAGATTGAGGATCACCTCAACCTTCAAAGGATCTACCCTGATTCCATGACATGACACAATAAAGCCCAGGAGTCAGTCAGACTCCACACAAAAGACACATTTATGTGTGTTTAAGTGTATACGATAGAACCGATAATGAAGGAAAATGGCTTGGAGGTGGTCCGGATGATCACTACGATGCATGGAATGCACTGGTAGGTCATCTAAATAGGGTTGTACAATATTCTTAATGCCATGGAAATAATAATACATAGCATGTTCAAATGTTGCACCGATGTTTTTTAAACCAAAGGGTAGTTTTCGGTAGGCAAAATTGCCCCAAGGAAAAATGAAAGTGGTTTTGTGTCGATCCATGGGTAAGATATTGATTTGATTATATCCAGAGAAACCATCCATCAAAGAGAAGACTTCACTTCCGACACAATCGTTGATGATTTGGTCAACGAAGGGGGTAGGAAAGTTGTCCTTAGGAAAATCTTTCTTGATATCCCTATAATCAACATAGACACAGATTGTACCTTGTTTCTTGTTAACTAGAACTATATTGGATTCCCAATTAGTCAAAGTGACCAGATAAATAAAGCCAACTTTAAGAATTTTTTTGACTTCAATCTTTATAGCAGCTACTTTATGGGGGTGGACCAGGCGAAGTCTCTACCGGACGACTTTAGCATCTAGGCAGGTATTAATTTCATGTATCACAATATAAGGGTCAATACCTAGCATCTCTTCGTAGCTCCACGTGAACATGTCACAAAATTCTTGAAAAAGTGACTTATATGTGACAACCTCATCGATGGAACATGAAGCTTCGATGTGGACATTTTCGATAACTCCATGTTTAATATATATGTCGAGGGGGATGGTGGGTGAAATGTTACTTAAGTTCCCTTCATATAAGTCATCGTGTCTGGAGTCAGGAACCGAATAAATAATGACAACGATCAATGGAGTCGAGATCCGTTGGTAACTCTCGATGGTGTGTTGTTCAATAAAGAGAATCGAATGATGATGCCCATCATCCCAAGGAGTATCTTCCATTGACATAACCAACATAATCATCTTGTCTGTAGGAAAAATAACATCGAACATATCATGAAACGAGTCACTGAGAGAGGAGTAGAAGGTTCAGCCGATTGACTGGCTTGATAGGTGTATTCAACCAGACTTAAGGGCATCTAGTCGCCATAGAGAAGATAATCACTTGGTTCAGGTGCTATCCATAGGTCAGAAGATGCAAGATTTTCGTGAATGGAGGTGGAAATCATGTTAATCAAGACAACCAAAGGAGGTGGAACATCGGGTGGTGGGATTGGAAATGTACCCATCAGAGTGGAATCTTTTAATAGACCCACACCAACATTCTCATACCTAGGGGGTGTCTTTGCAATGAAAGGTACATTGTTGGTACATGTATCAAAGTTAAAGAAGGCTAGTTGGTCTACTGTAACTAATTTTCCCTGATGTGTAAAATGCACGATACAGAAAGGAGTAGACATGAATGCATGCATGGAATAGATCCAGTTATGACCAAGTAAGAGGTTATAATCAAGAGGTGTGTCAAAGAACTCAACTTCAACATTGACCGCTTTTCTTTCTAGAGTAATAGGCAACGAAGGGAGTACAACATAGGGTTTAAATCTAGAGCCATTAAAGGCTTTGATCATGTTTTGTGATTCAGTTAAGGAAGGAGAGCCAATGGCTTTCTAGTAGGTAATAGACATGACACATGTCGAAGCACCCTTGTCAATAACTATTCTACAAATGTTCTTGTCAGAGACAACAACTTGTATTTGAAATGTGAGCTGAGGGGGTAACCTTGTAATGTGATCTTCCAAGTCAAAGATTATTAAATTTGTATTTGTAGGGTTGATTCCACTGATATCTTTCAACAATGCCTTCCGTTGTGTAGGAAAACTTTGAAGGACTTCGAGGGCTGACATCGCGGATGGTGCTTGCGCCATATCCTCTACAATACTATAGTTCTGGGCAGCATGTGCATGAGGATTGAAGGCATAATTTCAAACCACGTGCTTGGGATGAGGGAGAAGGACTGTATCAGGGTTCGGTCATTTTATATGAAGAGGACCTACAGGAGGTGGAGCCGAGGGATTTTGTTGAACCAATGAAGGTGGTATATCCTCAACTTTCTCGTTGGAGGAAGAGTAATATTTGGCACGAGTTGTAAGTGTGATGTCATTCTTCTTTGAATTATCGTTACACATAAGTACATAGGAGGTAGTGGAGGAAGAAGGTTGATCATGGATGACCAATTGAGATTGTTGTTGAGAAGGGAAGGACTGAGACAAGATGACAGTTGTAGGAGGTTTTGGGGTCCCTTGAAGGAACTTCATGACCTCGACACATCTCAAACAATCCTTCATGTAGTTATCATCACCACAGATAAGGAAAGGATAGTAAGGTTTTCATTTGTCCTTATCATCAGCAGGTTGTGACTTGGTCTTGTCAAATTATGGGTTGTTATTTTTATCCTCTTTATTCCTACCCTTCCCTTTTTTAGATTTATTCTTACTGGTAGGAGTTGATTGAACAACATTCATGTCTGAAGTTTTATCAATGGGAGGAGTGGGCGTCGGAGGATTTTGAACATTAGAAGAATGGGATTTGGGAGTGGTGTGAGAGGTCTGCGCAAATTGAGGTTGAGCATGGAAAGTACCTATCACACCATCAACAACATGAGAAGTTGTTGGGGTCATTGAGGTAGTCATGGTCGAAGGATGAGGTGCATTAGGGAGAAGATCATAAAGAGTGCTCATTTGTGAATAAATGATATCAAGGTACTGGACATGACTGATCGCCTATTATTCTATGAAAACTCCACCATCGGTAAACCCGTAGGGTTGTAAGAAGTTTTCATATGATGCGAAGATCCTGGTAGATTTGGTTGTTGGTGTGGAGGTAGGTATCCCATGGGGTTGTACTGATTAGGGATGTTACCTGGGAAAGGAACGCTAGATTGAGTGTTTGGACCCGAAATGGGATTAGAAGTCCTGGGGTATGGTTGGCCCATACTAGTGGGTATGAAAGAGATGACTTGAGGCTATTGCCCCCCAGTCGATTAAGTATTAACTTGGGTAAGAAAATTCCAATACTGAGCTAAAGCCATCGGTATGTTATGTACATAGGGTGGGGTGGGTGGGGGTTTTCCTCCAACCGGAGGTTCTGTCCCAATTAGGGTTTGACCTCTAAATGGGGGTTGTGATTGGCCCCCAAGGTTGAATTTTCCACCAACATGAATCTGATAATTAGGTGTGAAAGACTGATTAATTCCACTAGGGCCAGATCCTCCAGTGAAAGGTGGATAAGACCCTCCAGAAGGGGGCCGGAGAAGTGTCGGAATGAAACCAGCAACAGGGTTGTGCCCAGAAGGAGAAAAAGCTCCATATACTCTGGATGGAACCTAAGTAGGGATAGGGATAGAAGAATTCAATGCATTATACCTAGGAGGAAGCAAAGGTGAATGCCTAGGCGAAAGAGGTGTGCAAATGGGAGCTTGGATAGCCACCATAGTCCTAGTGGGAATAGTCATATCATTTGGGACCATTGTAAAGTGGGCCATCTAAAGGGGAATGGTAGAGTTAGGACCAACTAAAGGGATGTCTAATCTAGAGAACATATAGGTAGTTGTAATGGGAGAACGATATAGGGTTATCGTGTCCTCAATAGATGTTTCAGGTGAGTCGGGTACGACGAGTATATCAACACTTGACTCAGCTCTGAAAATATCCCGTCTAAATATGTCAGTAGTTCAAAATGGATCTTGACCTTAAGTACCTATGAAAGGTCTGGTTGGTAGTCCATAAGTTTGAACAACAATATCTCCAGATGAATTTAGTTGAAGAATATGTCTCTTGGAATCGTGAGGAAGTCGACAAGACTCTAGAGAGGAAGAAATTCAAAAATTGTCTAAAGAGTCAGTTCTTTCCAATTGGGGAGTGGGAATGTCTTGGACCTCACTCTGTTGAGGAGAGACCTCTAGTGGATTAGTAGGCAAGGGTTGAGAAATTTATGAATCTTTTGGAGGTAGGCCTTGCATTCTACATGAATAGTGTGGAGGGTCAATATTGCTCGAACCAAAAACTTTGTGAAAAAAATCTATGGCCAACTATGATAACAAACAACACTCGCTAATAAAATATAGACTCCAAACTAGACAAACAAAACCTTCTAACTTCAAAATATCTAGTTGGTGATGAAATACAACATCACGAGACCAAGATGAGAAGGGTCTGGGCTAGGGTGGAAAAGTTGCATTGACGACCTACTTAATGGACTTACAACCTGGTTCAAGCTCCCACACATAATCGTGGGTATACCCTCCAAGGATTTTGAGTGATTCTGGCCAATGTCAATTCTAGGTACCATAAAGACTTTCCCCTTCACAGTCACCCTGTGTAAGACCCTAAGAATATAGGCTACCAAAGTTACCACAAACAACAATGATGCCTGGGGAAACAGTCGACAGTTCGATCCACATGCAAGGGCAGGGTATCTAGCTCAAAATCAACTTGAGAGGATTCCACTCATCATTGTGGGTATAACTTCTAGTGACCCCCATAATACATGCAATCTCTACACTGAGACCAACAAAGCAGGGTGAGTAACTCTGCCAATCTCAATGTGACCTTAGGCTTGAACCTTGTGTGAGAAGGGCTTCCCAAGACAAAATTTTTCAAATGGATTTGAACACTCCCTATCACAAGATACTATTGTGTGTTTTATTCTTTGGAGAGTGTGTCTCACTGCCTATTCCAAAGCTCTAGCCTAGCTAATATTGTTGTAAAACAACCCTAGAAAATAAAAGTTACTACTTGAGTTTTAAATTTTGCAATGTTTTTAAGAGGTTGTTGTTACTCAAGAGGTAGACGGGAATGAAACCAATGTCGTTTAAGACTTTGACCCAATAATGTGCAAATAGAAATGATTGATGCAAACTTTCATTCGATGAATTCTATCTATAGTAGGGAGAAAGTATTTTTCTGAAACAATGTGAACTACGACATACAATTCATTTTCTTTGAATGTAGTACCAAACAATCATCGACAATATAATTTCACTATTCGTTCTCTTTCAATTTTTTAAATGCCAATATTTTCGGTGAAAATGATTACCTAAAATACTGAAAGACTTTAATTTTTTCCTTTCAAAAAACCAAAATAGGGATGGAACTAAGAAAGGATAAGAAATCAATGAAAATAAAACACTCAACAAGCACCCAAATCGATCTTTCAATGGAGATAAAAATAAAAATGACAAGAAAATGTATCTTCAAATGTGAATAAAAGATGGTCTTATGATCATCAAGCAATTCATAATGTGTAACCAACTGAAAAATTCAAATCCAATCGAAGATTTTGAATCGAACAAGCACTCAGACACAAATCCAGAGATTATATCCTTGTTGGTAAAAGTCAAAAACAAAAATTGGAAAAAGATCAAAAGAGAGGTGTTCGATCTTCGACACCAATCAAGAGAAACCTTAAACAGTCAGAAAAATTCCAGAACTGGCATTAAAAATCCTTTTCCAGCTGACTAGAGAAAAACTGGATAACAACATAGGCCAAAACCCAACCCAAAAAATTTCTCAAGCATTGTCGTAGGCTAGCAATATAACATAGTGCGGAAATGAATGGTTTTCACGGGCCAAAAATGGACAGGGTGCAAAAATCCTGCACTGAAATAAACCAGCAAGGTGAGGATATCAAAGGTTTCTGCAAGCTATCTATAAAGTGTAGTGTAGAAGTGTTTGAAAAATCAAGAAATTTGGAGAAAAGGGCAAAGAATCCAAGTGAATTTTCAAACCCAGAGAGTCTAAATGGATCTCCCACAGACTCAGAGACTGATTTCAAGAAAAAAGAATAGGTCAAAAGAAAATGGCCAACAAAAAATCACAATCAAGTTGTTTTCCCTAGTGGAGTCGCCAATTTTGTTATTGGGTAAATCGGTAGATGCATACATGAACTAATCCCCCTAGATCCACTTGGATATAGAACAAAACAATAAAAAACAAGATGCTTTCCCTAAGCTGTAATCATTGAGTTTACTACCAAACGAGGAATAGATAACATACCTTATTAATCACTTCCTTATATATTTGTTGTCTCTACTTCACTCCAGTGCTCTTGTGGAATCAGATCTATGATAACACAAACCAACCAAGATGAAAGCAACAATAGTAGAATTCAATGACAACCTAAACATGTGATCAAGGAATCATGTAATAAAATACTAATCATTTTATGGGAAAGAGACGTGCCACCATATTATATTAATGAAAAGTAGAAGATACAACCGAATTTCATTGATGTTGAAAGTTCCTTTTTAGTTTTCCTTTGTTCCAACACACACATACACTTTCTCTGAAATTTTCATGAAGATAATCCACAAAAACATGATCAGAAAATGGTGGCCTCAAGCATCGCTAGAAACAAGATTCTTCACACAGTCTTCAACCTATTCTTTCATCAATTCTCTTCTTAATATTGCTTAACCTTTTCCATGAGAATCCCATGATTATATAGGATAAGGTGAAGGGGTTAAATGGATGAGGATGATCCCACCAAATCATAGAAACGAGTAGGATCGAAACCATACGGATTCCACCTAACATTCTAGAAGATTCCCCTTCTAGAAACTTCGTGAAACCTCTTTCCTCTTTTACCTTTGGAACGCCACCGTACCCTACCTATATAGCAGCCCATAGAAATCCTGGGGGCCAGCTATAGAGAAGCCTGCGGAAATGATAGATTTACACATTGTCTAATATGTGTAGCCTGCGGACGCTTTCCAAAAAGCAGCCTTGTAGAGGAGGAAAGAAGTTGCTTTTCTTAGGAAAAATTCATGTTGGGAGCCTGAACACATATTTGTGAAATCATCACTAGGGTGACCAAAATAATGTATAACAGTCCCTAACAACATACAATAATATTTATTATTTCAAAATTTTACATTGCCCATTTTTAATATACACATCGAGGCTCTAAATATAATGTACACACTGGTGATTTATTTTTAGTATATGCACCAGGGCTCTAGATATATATTATATATGCACCAGGGATTTAAGTATAATATATGCATCGATTCTTAGTAAAAATAATGGCATTGACATGTCACCTCCAATATTCAAAATTTCACTACCCTTCGGTGCACATGGTAATACAGGTACTCGTACATCC
>ML802005.1:316342-345197 GCA_009831015.1 Picea engelmannii
ATCCATCTAGATCTCAACCCTCGAGATCCGGATCACACAAGGTGTTTTTTGTCAAAAATTTATGAAAGTGTCCTTGCTAGGGTTAAAACCCTAAATCCCTAAAGTGTTATCACTTTAGGATCTTAGCCCTAGACTTTTTATTCATAACCTAATTAAAGATACAAGAAGGGAGGAAGTATTTCTAGGGCCTAAACATGCTTGCACCCTAGAAATCCTTCTCCTCAAGATTTAAAGCATAAGGCCCAAATGTTCTTACACCTTAGGGTTTGAATCCTACGTCTTGGTTGTAATAAAATAAATCTCCAAACTTAGTTACATTTTATGTTATAAGACTCCATAACCTAATGAAGGCACTGATCTAAGAAGTATCTCTCTTTGTGAATTGGTTAAAAAAAACACTCTCCTTTAAAATTTCAATATCTCTAGTAACCTAACTAACACTAACATTCACAAGCCCACTGATATTCTTGCTGTCATTATAAAGGTTTTATACAACCATCTGAAAACACTTTTTTGTTCCATACACTCTTGTAAAGGTGGTCTAGCTTATTAATAAATTTCCTTCAACAATTAGATAATATTTTTGTTGGCATATTTATTACAGACACAAGGGAGAGTATTTGTTTGTCATTGATGGAAAGCTTAGCCCGACAATGATGAAAAAGAGAAAGTGTCAATAATAGTAGTGCATCGATGATGGCATGGAAAGATCATAAGTGTAATCTCAAGGTGAGGATAAACAATGATCATTGGATCACCCATCCCGAATTCCTAATGGTTGACAGATCTGAATTAATATAGGAGGAGCGCGCAAAAGAGGTGAACTGATCTCAGGCGTCAAATATGAACATTAAGACTGACCATTGTCGAATCCAGAAGAAGGAGCATGATATTTAAGTACAATATGAAGCGAGATTACAAAGTCCTGAAAGTAGGAGGATCGTTGATCCAAGAAGGAAACATGGTGAAATACTAGGGAAGGACAAAAACTCTGTTTCATAGTTTCGTAGATCGGGAAATCCAAAAGGATGAGGTTATCTAACTCCTCAAACTTGTGATATGAGAAACCGTGATAAAAATTCCTGACTGTTAGATGCAGAGTACACGTGGTGAGAGGTCATATTTTCACTGACTAGAATGTCAAAGGAAGGAGGAGCTCTATCCATTGAAATCGTGAAACATGAAACCACGGTTAATTTTGAGTCATTGATCATGGGAGAGAATGGACCATTGATTTGGCTCAATTTCAGAGTTTTGGATACCGGGAGTTGGAGGAGTCAAGGAAGCAACTCACGGCAGAAACGCCAATATGTGAAATCACGAAACACTCTCGTGCTTGGCCCCTAGTCATAAATTATGGTCACATCAACGTAGGCTTAAGGGAAGGAGATAATTTCTAAGCTCCATTTTGGGGATCACAACTTGGAGTGTTAAGAGCCTTCATCACAAGAATGCTGAAATGAGAAATTGTGAAATTCCTTTTAGATTAGGCTATGGTCAATGCTAGTGGTCATGAAAGGGGAAGGAGTTAGCATAGCTATGCTCCATTTCAGGTACCGGGAGTCAAGGAGTCAAGGAGACTCACGGCAGAATCCCCGAATCATGAATCATGAAATCTCTTTATGGATAAGAACTTGGTCATCACCATTGGCACGTGAAGGAAGGAGCTTGCAAGTTGCAAGGCTCCATTTCATGATCGAGAGTTGGAAGAGTCAATGGGACTCACAACAAAATTCATGAAACATGAAACCGAAGTGCCTCTTGATTAGGCTCGTTGTCACAGCCAATGGGTATATGGGATAAACATAAGATCCTATGGATTTAATCCAACGGTGTTGGTTAATTGGAATTTGATCTAAGGGCTATTGTCTCACCTCATGGTTAATTATTCAGTTAGCAGAACTGAATCATAGTTATTGGATGTTTCGCGATTCAGTTGCTGAGGCGTTTTTCTTGGAGATTTGAGGTGTAACTGATTTTGGAGGAGAGCATAACACTGACATGCAACGACTATGTAAGGTTGGTTGTTCTGACTGAAAAATGAGTTGAACTATACAAAGGTAAAATTATAGTATGTGCAGTGTGAAGAAAACTCAGAGATGAGGAAAAAAAGTTGAACATAATAGAAAAGGTGAAGAGATTAGAATTTTCACATATCAAAGAGCATGAGAAGGATAGAGAAAGAACAGAGAGAAAGAGATAACAAGTCAAACCAAGTATGAACAGAGTAGAAGAATAGTGTAGCAGAGAAGAATTGTGGAACAGTGAAGAAGTGGCAAGAATTGATATATCTATATTGTTGGTTATTTAGTCATTTATATAAAATCAGGGAGGTAGGGTGGTTCTAGGTAGGACTGTGGTCCTTTGATATTCAAGTTGGTTCTTGAATATTGGAAGTTCTATATTTCATCTAGTTGTGGCTAGAAAAACAGGGTGGCAGAGTGGTGCTCGGGAAAACACAGAGTTTTCTGTATGCAAGTTGGTTCTTGTATAAGTGGAAGTAGGTGCTTCCATCCAGTTAGTGCTGGAACACTCAGGGAGTTAGTGCTTCCTTCTAGTGGGTTCTAGAGAAAATAGAGAGTTGGTGCTCTCAACAAGTTGGAGCTTGTAAAATAGAGGTAGTAGCCTCACATTGAGTTGGTGCTCAAAGATAGATGATTTACAGAAATTAAAAGACTGCCTATCATTCAAAGAAGAAGAAGAGGTTTTCTCCCTTTATGGGTCTCCTCGTGAAAATATGTCTCTATGTATATCTTATGTGTGACTGATGTTCATTATTTATGTTGTTCATATCTTGTATAATATTGATGGTAACTTGAAATAGATTTAAAAAAATATTTGAATAGTCATAAATTGTTTAAGCACAATAACAATTGATTCACCCCCCCTCTCAGTTGTCTTAGTAATTTCAACAATTGGTATCAGAGTGGGTTCCTTTTATTTAAAGGTATATCTATAAGCTTAAACATGAAAATTCATCAAGGGACTTCAACCAATAAGCCTCCTCTGTTTGATGGAACATTTTTTTCCTTCTAGAAGGTTAGAATGAGAACATACCTAATGGATTTAGGTGTTGATGTTTGGGATGTAGTAGAGACCAGATACATAAAGCCTGTTGTGCTAGATTCCAAGGATGATAAGTTAGAATTTATCTTTAATGATAAGGGAATGAATTCTATCTTTAATGGAATTGCAGAAGCTGAGTTTGTAAAGGTGATGCATCTTCAAACTGCCAAAGAAATGTGGGATAAACTTATTAACAGTTATGAATAAAATGAGAAAGTAAAAGATTCAAAACTTCAAACATATAGATTGAAGTTTGAACAACTAAAGATGAATGAAGACAAAACAATCAACAAGTATTTTTTAAGATTTAAGAGATTGTGAATGCCATGAAGGGTCTTGGTGAGAAAATTGAAGAATCATTTTTAGTTCAGAAGATTTTAAGATCTCTACTTGATAAATTTAATCCAAAAGTCTCTGCAATAGAAGAACTAAATGATCTTAAAAATATGACCATTGATTAGCTCCTGGGAACTCTAACTGCATATGAAATGAGAATTAGCAAAGATAAATCCATTACTAGAGAAGCATCTTTTAAAGTAGACAAGAATATTGATTTAGAATTAGATGATATTAAGGAAAAATTTGTGAGAAGGTTAAAGAAAAGATTAGGAAAATATCAAGGCAATATCCCTTTCAAATGTTTTAACTGTGGTAAGATAGGTCATTTTGCATCTAAGTGTCCTCACCAGAAAAATGATCAGAACTCTGATGATGAAAAGAAATACAATTTTAAGAAATATAGTAAAAAGAAAAGTTTGTGTGCAAACAATGACAACTCCTCAGAAGACATAGATAGTGATTCATCATGTGAAGACAAAGTGAATGATTTTATGCTTATGGGTATGGGAGATATTGGTGATGAAAATTCAAGAGGTGAAATAGATGACGAAGAAGTTGTGGTGGATATGGAAGGTGAATTAATCAGTGCTTTGGAAGAAATTGAGAGACTCAGATCTAAGAAGAGAAAACAAAAATGGTTGTTGATGCAGTTTAAAATGAATGATAAAAAAGATGATGAAGTCTTTGATCTACTAAAAGTAGAGTTAGAAGAGCCAAAGAAAATAGAATACATTATGAAACAACAATTATTAGAGAATAAAGCAAGGTGTGAAGCCTTAGAAGAAGAGATAGTAAAAACCAAAAAAGAAATGGAGAAGTTTAAGGCATTGTATCACCAAAATATGTCAAGTATTAAAGCCTCAGAAGAATTAACTTCCATTCTAAATTAGCAAATGAATCGAAAGTTGAAAGATGGCTTGGTCTATGAAGAAGGATCAAGTAGTGATCATCCAAGTAATACAAAACCCATCAAGTTTGTCAAATCTACAATCATTGGCAACAACCACTCTACAGAAACAAAGAAAGAAAATAAGCCACCAAAAAGGAATGAAAGAAAAAGTACCAGAACTGACTCTGTAGATCAGAGAAACTATCAGCATGAAAGAAATTGACCCACTCAAATAAGACAATATTTTACCAGGTACAAAGGATTTTTCTATGGATATTGTTTTTTCTGTTCTAACTTTGGTCACAAAGCTATAAATTGTTCTTTAAGATTTAGATATGAACAATCAAGTTTTTCAAAGAATAATTATCTGCCACCACAAATATTGAGACATCCAAGAAACAAAAAATCATAGATTATAAGTCATGTGATGACTGGGAGAAGGACATGGGTGAAACATAACAAAATTTATGAGCATAACAATCATTATGATCTATTATTTAGTGAACCAGATTGTTACAACTACCATAATTATGGACATAAAGCTATATATTGTCGCTTAAGGAACTATAAGCCAGATCTAAATCCTGCTGCTAAAAATTTCAAGGTTTGGAAGAAGAAAGAAGATGACAATTGTGGACTAATGTTATCAACCCAAAGTCAGAAGAATCCTTGGTATATTTACAGTGGATGTTCCAAACATATGACTGGATACAAAAGTAAGTTTCTAACTCTAAGTCAAAACAAATAAGGAAATGTAACTTTTGGAAACGATGCACTAGGAAAAATAAAAGGTAAAGGAATGGTAATTATACTTAATGGAAAAGGAAAAGCTCAAGATGTGTTATTTGTAGATGGTATGAAACATAATCTTATTAGTGTCAGTCAAGTCTGTGACCGAGGATGTGAACTGTTGTTTACTTCTAAAGATTGTAAATAAAGTCTCTGAATTCAGGACTGTTGGTTGCAAAAGGGACAAGAACAAAAAACAATGTCTATGTGTTAAAAGAAGAAAAAGAAGAATGACATTTAAGCAAGTATGATGAAAGTTGGATATGGCATAGGAGACTTGGACATCTAAATTTTGATCATATAATCAAACTTAGAAACAATGGGGTAGTAAAGGATCTTCCAAAGATATCAAATCCATATGATTTTGTTTGTAAACCATGCCAGATAGGAAAGCTTACTCGGACACAGTTCAAATCTAAAAAATTCCCTTCAACAGAAAATCCTCTCTAGTTAGTACATATGGATTTATGCAGACCATCAAGGAAAGAAGGTACAGGAAAATAAAACTATTTTATGTTGATTATTGATGATTATTCTAGACTAAAATGGGTTGCCTTTTTAAAGGAACAATCTAAAGCATTTGAAAAATTCAAAGTGTTTAAAGCTCTAACTAAGAATCAAACAGGAAAAAGGTTGAAAGCAGTAAGGTCTGATAGAGGATGAGAGTTTATCTCATGGAAATTCAAAGAGTTATGTGATAAACATGGGATCAATAGAGAGTACACAATCCCAGGGACTCCACAGCAAAATGCAGTTATTGAGAGGCAGAATAGATTCGTACAACAAATGGAAAGATCAATGATGAATGAAAGGAATATACCTCAGACATATTAGGTGGAAGCAATCCATACAGTTGTTCACATTCTTAACAAATCTCATCTCAGGCCACATAGTGACACGAGTCCTTGTGAACTATGGTTTGGAAGACCTGCTTCAATCAAGCATTTTAAAGTCTTTGGGAGTAAATGTTATATCAAGAATAATGATGAAAACATTGGTAAATATGATGACAGGGCTGATGAAGGTATATTCTTAGGTTATGCTACAAAAAATAAAGGATATAGATGATACATAAATTGGTTGATTGTATCGACATAAAGGTTGATGAAGAAGTCCCAGTGAGAAATGTAAGAAGTGTTGAACCAAGAAAATAAGATATAGTTTAAGATGAAGATGAACAGGTCCAAGGATCAGAAAGGGAAGAATCTGAATTAGATGAAGATACAAATACTTAGGCTGACACAAATCAACAGAAAGAAATAAAACCACCTCTCAAAATTGTTAAAAAGAATCATCCTGGAATTCATATAATTGGAGATATAAATAAAGGAGTTCAGACAAGAAGGAAATTGATTAAAGACTCAAAACAATCTCATGTTTCCTTTTTATCTATGATTGGACCTGAAAATTTTGATGAAGCCAACCAACATGATGATTGGATTAGAGCTATGAATGAAGAGTTTGATCAGATTGAGAAGAACAATACTTGGTAGCTTTTTCCTAGACTTGAACATAAGAATGTAATAGGCTCCAAATGGTTGTTCAAGAATAAAATGAAGGAAAAAGGACAATTTGTTAGGAATAAAGCCAGATTGTTCTGTAAAGGGTATGCACAAGTTGAAGGTCAGGATTTTGATGAAACTTTTGCACCAGTGGAAAGATTGGAACCATCATAATTTTTCTTACAAATTCATGTCATAAGAACTTTAAAGTGTATCAGATGGATGTTAAGTCAACATTTCTTAATGGAGATCTAGAGGAAGAAGTATATATGGAGAAACCTGAATGATTCTCATTCACAAATAATCCTGATTATGTTTGCAAACTAAAGAAGGACTTATATGGACTGAAACAAGCACCACAAGCTTGGTATTATAGACTGGACAAACTTTTACGAGACAAAGGGTTCAAGAAAGGTATTGTTGACAACAATCCCTACATTAAGTCCAAAGGTGATAATTTACTAGTTGTTTTGGTTTATGTAGCTGATATTATTTTTGGTTGTACTAGTGAATCATGTGTCCAGTGGTTTGCTAACTCTATGCAAACAAAATTTGAGATGTCCATGATAGGAGAACTATCATACTTTGTTGGTTTACAAGTAAATGAAAGTTCTACAGGAATATTTATCTCACAAGAAAAATATTTGAAAGATATGTTGAAGAAATTTCAGATGGAAGATTCTTCTCTTGTTAGTACACCTATGGTGGTTGGTTGCAAGATTAGTAAAGATGATATTTCACCTGATTTTGATCAAAGGACATATCGCTCAATCATAGGTAGTATTTTGTATGTCACATCATCTCGTCCTAATATAATGCAAGTTGTTGGAATGGTAGGTCGTTATTAGTCTACTCCTAAACAAAGTCATTTGGTAGTTGTAACAAGCATATTCAAATACTTGAAGGGAATAATGACCTATGGTCTGTGGTATCCTAGAAATCACAATTTTCAATTAACTACTTATTCATATGCAGATTGGGCAAATTGTGTGGATGCGAGAAAGAGCACCAGTGGAGGTGCATTCTTCCTGGGTGACTCATTGGTAGAATGGATTAGTAAGAAGCAGGGATCTATTTCCTTATCAACTACAGAGGTAGAGTACATTGTTTCTACCACTTGATGCACTCAGATTTTAAGGATGATCCAAAATCTTGCATATTTGAAGGTAAATTATACTGATCTGATTACAATTCATTGTGATAACACCAATGCCATTAGTGTCTCCAAGAATCTTGTTCTTCATTCCAAAACTAAGCATATCCCAATAAAATACCATTTTCTCAGAGAATAAGTTACAAACAGATTTGTTCAACTGAATTGTATTCCTTACATAGAACATATAGTTGATATATTTACTAAACCATTAGCAACGACCCCTTTTGGATATCTTCATCAGAAGTTCAGGGTTATAACTTATTTTTTCTAATCTGTTCAACTAGTCAGGGGAAGTACTTATTGATTATCTGTTGTATTTCTGAGTTGTTCATAGTTGACAGGGGGAGTATGTACTGAAACATCTTAGGGGGAGTGTGTTTCTTCTTTGACATTGATGTCAAAGGGGGAGAAAGTGTGGTAATGGTAAGGATGCTACAGTGGTATGGTTGGATGTCTAGGCAAAGTAGTATTCAGGTTCTTCAAGGTTTCCATCAATGCCAAAGGGGGATATTGTTGGCATATTTATTACGAACAGAAGGCAAAGTATTTGTTTATCATTGATGGAAATCTCAACTTGATGATGGCGAACAAGAGAAAGTGGCAATACCAACAGTGCAACAATGATGGCATGGCAATATTAGAAGCATAGGCATCATATCTGAACGTGAAGACTGACCATCGTCGGATCCAGAAGAAGGAGCACAATATTTAAGTATAATATGAAGTGGGATTACAAAGTTCCTAAAGCAGGAGGACCATTGATCCAAGAAGGACACGTGGAAAAAGATTAGGGAACGACAAAAAATCTATTTCGAAGTTTCACAAATTGGGAAATCCAAAATAAGGAGGTGCTCTAACTCCTCAAACTTGCGATATGAGAAATCGGGATAAACATTCATGACCATTGGATGCAGACTACACGTGGTGAGAGGTTAGATTTTTGTTGACTGGAAAGTCAAAGGAAGGAGGAGCTCTCTCCTTTGAAATTATGAAATGCGAAACTACGGTTCAATATGAGTCATTGATCAAGGGAGAGCGTGGACTGTTGATCTGGCTCCATTTCAAATTTTTGGATATCGGGAGTTGGAGGACTCAAGGAAGCAACTCATGGCAGAAATGTCGATATGAGAAATTGCAAAACACTCTCATGCTTGGCCCTTGGTCATAACTTATGGTCACATCGACAAAGGCTTAATGGAAGAATATAATTTCTAAGCTCCATTTCAGGGATTGCAACTTGGAGTGTCGAGACCCTTCATCACAGGAACGTCAAAATGCAAAATTGTGAAACACCTTTTGGCGTAGGCTGTGGTCACTACTGGTCATCATTGTGGGTATGTGAAGGAAGGAGCTTGCAAGTTACAAGGCTCAATTTCATGATCAAGAGTTGGAAGAGTCAATGTGACTTGCAAAAAAATTCACAAAATGTGAAACCGAAGTGCCTCTTGATTAGGCCCATGGTCACAACCAGTGGGCATATGGGATAAATGCAAGATCTTGAAAATTTAATCCAACAATGTTAGTTAATTAGAATTTGATCGAAGGGATACTGTCTCACCTCATGGTTGATTATTCAGTTAGCATAACTAAATCATAGTTCTTGGACGTTTTGTGATTCAATTACTGAGGCATTTTTCTTAGAGATTCGAGGTGTAATTGGTTTTGGAGGAGAGCATAAGATTGACATGCAACGACTGTGTAAGGTTGGATTTTCTGACTGAAAAATGAGTTGAACTGTAGAAAGGTAAAATTAAAGTATGTTTAGTGTGAAGAAAACTCAGAGATGAGGAACATAAGATGAACAAAATCGAAAAGGTGAAGAGAGAAGAATGTGCACATATCAAAGAGCATGAGAAGGACAGAGAAATAATAGATAGAAAGAGACAACAAGTCAAACCAAGTATGAATACAGCAGAAGAATAATGTAGGAGAGAAGAATTGCAGAACAATGAAGAAGTGGTAAGAATTGATATATATGTATTTTTGGTTATTCAGTCATTTATATAAAATCAGGGAGGTAGGGTGGTGCTAGGGAGGATTGTGGTCCTCTGATATTCAAGTGTTGGCATGTTTATAGGTAGGTGTGCTTGTCATTCATGGAAACATCAGAGTATGCAGAGATGGAAAAACAAGGACAATGTAAGATCAAAAGAGTTTGATGGAAAACAGATAGGAAAGGAAGATCAACAGTGCAGGGATAATGGCATGGAAAGATCAGAAGCATAAACTCTATTTTGGATTTTTGGATACCAGGAGATTGAGAAGTCAAGATTCAATACTCTTAAACACAGGAGTCTCAGAGTTGTGAAATATGGAACCCCAAAATCCTAAAACAAGCACAGCTACTGAAGTTTCAGATACCAGGAGATTGAGAAGTCAAGAGTCGAGACTCTTCAACACAGGAAACCTGAAGTCATAAAATGAAAAATCGTGAAATGTCAAAGACTCCATTTCATAGTTTTGGATACTGGGAGTTGGAGGAGTCAAGAATAAAGAATCTTCATCATAGTAGTCCCGAAGTCGCGAAATGCGAAATTGCGAAATGTCAAAGACTCCATTCCGGAGTTTCAGATATCGGGAGTTGAAGAAGTCAAGAGTTAAGACTCTTCATCACAGGAGTCCCGAAGTCACGAAACCCAAATTTGTGAGATGTAAAATAACAAAATGTCAAAGAATCCATACCAGAGGTTCGAATACCGAAAGTTGGATATGTCAAGGACTCTCACGACAGGAATCCCGAAGTTGTGAAGTGCAAAAAGCCAAAAAGTTGATCTGACTCCATTTCAGAGTTTCATAGACCGAGAGTTGGAGTTGTCAAGAACTCTCACATCAAGAATGTCGAAATCGTCATATGAAAAATCATGAAGAGATCTAGACTATCAAATCATCAAGAGTGTGGACCATTGATCCGACTCCATTTCATAGGTTCGAATACCGGGAGTTGGAAGAGTCAAGAGTTGAGACTCTTCATCAAAGGAGTCCCAAAGTTTTGAAATGCGAAATGTGAAAACACCTTTTTGGTGTAATCCTTGCTCACCGCCAATGGTCACATCATTGAAGAGCTATAGAGAAGAGATCGAAGAGACAAGCTCCATTTCGGAGTTTGGGACATGGAGAGTCGAGAATCCTCACCAAAAGAATGTCGAAATGTCCGAATGTCGAAAGGCGAAATTGCGAAATCACTTTATGGATAAGCACTTGGTCACCACCGATGGTCACATCATTGAAGAGCTGTGGAGAAGAGCTTGAAGAACCAAGCTCCATTTCAGAGTTCCGAGGACCACAACATGGAGTGTCAAGAAAATTTACCACAGGAATGTCGAAATTATGAAATGCCGAAATGCAAAATAAATGCAAGATCCTATGGATCCAATCCAACAGTGCAGGTGAATTTAAGTATGATCAAAGGAATATTGTTTCTCTTCATATTCAATCAATCAGTGATGATTCAGTTGTTGAAGCAGTCTTTGGAGGTTCACAGTGTAACTACTAGAAACCACTGATGGTTTCTGCCAAAGGATTCAAAGATACTTTTGCATTATTTCCAGAGGAGCTAAAGAGTCTCTAGGAATCATCCAGTGGAATGAAGAATGTTCGTAGAGGAAATTGACAGATGGATCTAACTGCCATAGAAGCTGAAGAGTTGCAATGATGAATAGGTAGAGTACTCGACATGAGAGAGCATGCAGAAGCATGGTGGGACAGGATGCACAAGGTGCACGGAGGAAATAGGTATGCAGAACATAGAAGAGATGTGTGTTGTTGTTGTTGAGAGGGATTTAGGAGTGTATAAGGAGGAGTGTGCAACAACTGAAATACTAAGAAGAGGAATGGATCATTGAATGGACATGGTGCATAGAGAATAAAAGGTAGAAGCACAGAAAGCTCAAGGCATGTGTGGAGCAAGACAGTGGGACACTAAAGGAAGGCTGAGGTGCTCTTGTAGAGAAAAACAGAAGATCAAAAATCCCAAGAAGATGCAGACAGAGAGATGTTGATACAGGAGAGCAGAGAATCATAGTAGAACAGTGATAAGTCTGGTAAGACAATGATAAATATTGTATCACTGTGATCATTTTCATTAGCAAAAATTTATATTTTAGGGTGGTAGGGAGGTGCTAGGGAGGATTGTTGTCCTCAGAGGTTCAAGTGGGTGCTTGAACAAAGGGAGTTGTAGCTTCCATCTAGTTGCAGCCAAAGAAACCAGGGTGGTAGGGTGGTGTAAGGGATAATTAGTGTTCTATGTTATGCAGGTTGGTGCATGTGTGATTGGAAGTTGGTTCTTCCATCCAGTTGGTGTTGGAACAATTAGGGAGTTGGTGCTTCCTTCTAGTGGGTGCTAGAGAAACCAAGGAGTTGGTGCTTCCTTCTAGTAGGTGCTAGAGAAAATAGAGAGTTGGTACTCTCAGCAAGTTGCAGCTTGCAAAACAGAGGTTGTAGCCTCATTATGCATTGGAGATCATATGTATGATAATGTGAAGAATGTACAGATTACTCATCATATAAAGAAGAAGAGGTTTTTACCCTTTATGGGTTTCCTTAGGAAATATTTGTCTCTATGTATCTCATATGTGTGAATGATGCTAAATGGTCTATTGCTTACTTCCTTGCATTATTTTGATTGGCATTGAGTGATCTGGAAAGAGTTTAAAATAAGTATAATTGTTTAAGCATGGTTACAACTGATTCACCCCCCCCCCTCTCAATTGTACAACAATTGGTATCAGAGCTAGACCCTTTTATCTAAGGGTAGATCCTAGAGCTTAAACATGTCAAGCCCTGAAGGAAATTCAACCAATAAGGCCCCTCTGTTCAATGGAACAAACTTTGCCTTCTGGAAAGTTAGAATGAGAACTTACATAATGGCTTTAGGTGCAGATGTCTGGGATGTGGTAGATATTGGTTATGTAAAGCCAGTTGTACTAGCTAATAAGGATGACAAGCTAGAATTTAGCTTCAATGCTAAGGCTATGAATGTTATCTTGAGTGGGCTTGCAAAAGCAAAATTCATAAAATTTATGCACCTAGGAACTCCCAAAGAAATGTGGGACAAACTCATTAGTAGTTATGAAAGTAATGAGAATGTAAAGGATGCCAAGATTCAAATCTATAGGGTACAGTTTGAACAACTGAAGATGAAAAAAGATGAAATTGTTGGAAAATACTTTCTGAGAGTTGAAGAAATGGTAAATGAAATGAAGGCACCTGGTGAAAAAATTGAGGAACCTTCCTTAGTTCAGAAAATTTTGAGATCTCTACTAGATAGGTTCAACCCGAAGGTTTCTGCTATAGAAGAACTTAATGATCTAAAAAACTTGGAGTTTGATCAACTTCTAGGAAAATTGACTGCATATGAAATGAGAATAGTTAAAGATAAACCCACCTCCAGAGAAGCATCATTTAAAGCAGACAAGAATGAGGATTATGAGCCTGATGAAATTGAAGAAAAATTTGTGAAGAGACTAAAGAAGGGATCAGGAAAATACAAAGGTAAATTGCCTTTCAAATGTTTCAACTGTGGTAAGATAGGTCATTTTGGAAATAAATGTCCTCACAAAGGAAAGGATCATACATTTGATGATGAGGAGAAGCAAAAACATAGAAATTTCTTTAAAGAGAATAATTTTAAGAAGAAAATTCTTTTTGTAAACAATGATGATGATCCTTCAGATGATGAAGACAATGACTCCTATATTGAAAATAAACTAAATGAATTCATACTTATGGCCAACGAGGATTATGATAATAAAAGCACAGGAAGTGAGGCTAATGAAGAAGAAGAAGTTGTGGTTGATATGGAAGGAGAACTTATCAGTGCACTGGAAGAGATTGACAAACTCAGAATTAAGAATAGAAAGAAAAAACAATTGTTGATACAGTTCATGAAAGACAGTAAACAACCTGATGAAGACTTTTCCCTGCTAAAAGTAGAATTAGAAGAGGTAAAGAAAACCGAGGACATTATAAAACAATAGTTGTCAGGAAAGAAGGCAAGATGTAAAGCTCTGGAAGAAGAAGTAGTGAAAACTAGGAAAGAGTTGGAGAAGTTTCAAGCCTTGTATCATCAGAATCTATCAAGTATCAAAGCCTCAGAAGGATTAGCCACCATTCTGAATCAGCAAAGGAATCCAAAGATGAAAATTGGTTTGGGTTATGAAGAGGGATCAAGTAGTGGTCAGCCAAGAAACAAAGAATCCATCAAGTTTGTTGAATCTACATCCAATGACAACAACAAACTTGCAGAAACAAAGGAAGACAATCAGCTTCACGGGAGGAGTAAAGAAAAAGGTGTCAGGACTGAATCTATAGAACAAAGAAATAATGCACTCCCTACTCAAGGAAATCATCAACATGGAAGAAATCGACCCGTTCTAACAAGAAAACCATTTTCTAGGTACCAACGTTTTTTCTACGGATATTGTTTCTTTTGTTCTAACTTTGGTCATAAAGCTGTAAATTGTTATTTAAAATTAAATTATGAGCAATCAAGACATTCAAGGTATAGATATCTTCCACAACAAAGAATGAGACAGCCAAGTAACAAACCACCATAGACTACAAATCACTTGATGGATGGGAAAAGGACACAGGTTAAGCATAACAATCATTATGATCCTTTATTCAATGAACCAGAATGTTACATCTATCATAACTATGGACATAAATTTGTTGACTATCGCTTAAGGAACTATGAACCAGATTTGAATTCCCCTACTGAAAATGTCAATGTTTGGAAGAAGAAATAAAGTGACAAGTGCGGATTAGTGTTGTCAACTCAAAGACAAACGAAACCTTGGTATATAGACATTGGATGCTCCAAACACATGATGGGAGACAAAGGTAAGTTTCTATCTCTAAGTGAAAGAAAATCAGGAAACGTAACCTTTGGAAATGATGCTCCAAGTAAAATAAAGGGTAAAGGGATGGTGTGTTTAAGTAATGAAAAAGGAAAAGCCCGATATTTTCTTCTTGTAGATGGGATGAAACACATTCTACTTAGTGTAATTCAAATGTGTGAAAGAGGATGTGAATTGGTGTTCACATCCAAGGATTGCAAGATAAATTCTACAAACTCAGGACAAGTGGTGGCCAAAGGCATAAGGATAGAAAACAATGTATATGTGCTGAAAGAAGATAGAGAAGAGTGTCATCTAAGAAAACATGATGAAATTTGGTTATGGCACAGGAGACTTGGACATATAAACTTCGACCACTTAATCAAGCTCAAAAATCTTGAGGCAGTAAAAGATCTTCCAAGAATATCAAAACCCCAAGATTCTATGTGTAAACCCTGCCAAGTAGGAAAACTAACTAGGACACCATTTAAGGCCAAGAGATTTACTTCAATAGAGAAACCACTCCAACTAGTTCATATGGATTTATGTGGACCATCAAGATAGGAAGGTATAGGGAGAGAAAACTACTTCATGTTGATTATTGATGATTACTCCATACTTACTTGGGTTGCCTTTCTCAGGGAAAAAGCTGAAGCATTTTAGAAGTTTAAAATATTTAAGGCTTTAACTGAGAATCAAACAAGCAAGAGGTTAAAGGCAGTAAGATCAGACAGAGGAGGAGAATTTATGTCAAGTGATTTCAAGGAATTTTGTGATAAGCATGGGATCAAGAGAGAATACACAATCCCAAGAACTCCACAACAAAATAGAGTAGTGGAGAGGCAAAACAGAATAGTGCAGCAAATGGCCAGGTCAATGATGAATGAGAAGAAAATTAGTCAAACCTACTAGGTAGAAGCAATACACACAGTAGTCCATGTTCTTAACAAAGCCCACCTCAGACCACAAAGTGACAAGACACCCTATGAACTGTGGTATGGGAGACCTGCTTCAATCAAACACTTCAAAGTCTTTGGGAGTAAATGTTACATAAAGAATAATGATGAGAACCTTGGAAAATATGATGACAGGGTTGATGAAGGTATCTTCTTAGGATATGCTACAAATAGTAAAGGATATAGATGCTATAATAAGAGGCTGCATAAAATGGTTGACTGTATTGACATAAAAGTTGATGAAGGAATCCTAGCAAGAGAGATGTAAAATAATGAGTCTTCTATAGAGGACACAACTAAAGATGAAGATGAACAAGTCAAAGAATCAGAAAATGAACACTTTGAATCTGATGAATACTCAGATACTCAAATAGACTCAAATCAACAAGCTCCTTCAAATTACTCCTCTAGAATTACTCAAAAGAATCATCATGCAAGTCAGATAATTGGTGAAAAAGACAAAGGTGTACAAACCAGGAGAAAGATAATCGAAAACACCAAGCAATCACATAGATCTTTCATATCCATTCTGGAACCCAAGAACTTTAATGAAGCTAGCAAAGATGAACTTTGGGTTAAATAAATGAATGATGAACTTGATCAGATTGAGAAAAACAATACGTGGGAGATGGTTCATAGACTGGAAGGTAAAAATATCATTGGTTCCAAATGAATCTTTAAGAATAATTTGAATGAGCAGGGACAAGTTGTCAGGAACAAAGCAAGATTTGTCTATAAAGTCTATGTTCAAATAGAAGGACTGGATTTTGATGAAACATTTTCGCCCGTAGCAAGGTTAGAAGCTATCAAAATATGTCTTTCCTATGCTTGTCATAAAAGATTTAAAGTCTATCAAATGGATGTTAAGTCAGCTTTTCTAAATGGAGATTTAAATGAAGAAGTCTATATGGAATAGCCAGAGGGTTTCAAACTATATGATAACCCTGACTTAGTATGCAAGATGAAGAAATCTTCATATGGCTTAAAATAATCTCCTCGTGCCTGGTATCTCAGACTAGATACGTATCTCAAAGACAAAGCGTTCAAGAGAGGAACAATTGACAACAATCTATATATCAAAACAGAGGGTGATGATTTGCTCATTGTGTTGGTCTATGTATATGACATCATCTTCGAATGTAATCAAGATTCATTGGTAAAATGGTTTGCTTCTTCTATGGAGTCTGAGTTTGAAATTTCTATGATAGGTGAACTGCCATTTTTTCTTGGTCTGCAAATTACTCAGAGGTCTGAAGGGATGTTCATTTCTCAAGAAAAATATCTAAGAGAAATGTTGAAAAGGTTTCAAATGGAAGATTCTAAACCTGTGGGAACTCCTATGGTTACTGGATGCAAATTAAGAAAGGATGATGACTCACCTGATGTTGATCAAAATTCATATAGGTCAATGATAGGAATCCTGTTGTACATCACAACATCTTGCCCAAACATAATGCATGTTATTGGAATGGTAGGAAGATATTAGTCTACACACAAACAGATTCATTTGGTAGCTATCAAAAGGATATTAAGGTATTTGAAAGAAGAAATGACTTATGGTCTATGGTATCCAAAAAATCAGAATTTTTAGTTAACTACTTATTCATATGTAGATTGGGGAAATTGTGTTGATGAGAGAAAAAGCACTAGTGGAGGAGAATTCTATCTGGGTGACTTGTTAGTAGCATGGCTTAGTGAAAAGCAAAGTTCCATTTCTTTATCGACTACAGAGGCAGAGTACATTGTTGCTACTACTTGTTTCACTTAGGTATTATGGATGATTCAGACACTTTCAGACTTGGATTTAAAATACGCAACACCAATCCCAATTCATTGTGATAACACTAGTGCCATCAGTGTGTCTAAGAATCATGTACTCCACTCCAATACCAAGAATATTCCCATAAAATACCATTTTCTGAGAGAGCAGGTCACCAATCATGTTGTTAAGGTCCATTACACTCCAACCACAGAACAAATTGCAGACATATTTACTAAACCCCTAGCCAAGACACCATTTGAATATCTCCAACAGAAGTTGGGTGTCATCTCGTCTCACACCTAAGAGAGTCCATACTGTTAGGGGGAGTTTTGTATTGATTGAATATCTAATACCTCCTAAAAATTATGCAACAGCTCAGGGGGAGCATGTTTTCATTGGCATCGATGTCAAAGGGGGAGAAAAGGAGTGGTACGGACTGGATGCTATAGTTGGAGGTACAAATAGTTTAAGTGCACTCATTCTGGTTTTCCATCAATGCCAAAGGGGGAGATTGTTGGCATGTTTACAGGAAAGTGTGCTTGCCATTGATAGCAAGATTAGAGTATGCAGCGATGGAGAAAAAGGGACAATGTAAGATCAAAAGAGTTTGATGGAAAACAGACAGGAAAGGAAGATCAAAAGAGTTGCAAAATTTGGAACCCCGAAATCCCAAAATAGGCACAACTATTGGATTTTCAGATACCGGGAGATTGAGAAGTCAAGAGTTGAGACTCTCCAACACAGGAAACCCGAAGTCGCAAAATGAGAAATCGCGAAATGTCAAAGACTCCATTTCAGATTTTTGGATACCAGGAGTTGGAGGAGTCAAGAATGAAGACTCTTCATCACAGGAGTCCCGAAGTCACAAAATTTCAAAGACTCCATTTCGGAGTTTCATATATTGGGAGTTGGAGGAGTCAAGAGTCAAGACTCTTCATCACAGGAGTCTTGAAGTCACGAAACCTGAAGTCCTGAAATGAGAAATCATGAAATGTCAAAGACTCCATACTGGAGGTTTGGATACCGGGAGTTGGAGATGTCAAGGACTCTCACGATAGGAATCCCGAAGTTGCAAAGTGAGAAAAGATGAAAAGTTGATCTGACTCCATTTCGAAGTTTCGCAGACCGGGAGGTGGAGTTGTCAAGAACTCTCACATCAAGAATGCCGAAATCGCGATATGAAAAATCACGAAGAGATTTGGACCATCGAATCATCAAGAGTGTGGACCATTGATCTGACTCCATTTCGAAGGTTCAGATACTAGGAGTTGGAAGAGTCAAGAGTTGAGACTCTTCATCAAAGGAGTCCCGAACTTTCGAAATGAGAAATGTTGAAATTCAAAATGTGAAAACACCTTTTTGGTGTAGGCCTTTCTCACCGATGGTGGTCACATCATCAAAGAGCTATAGAGAAGAGCTCAAAGAGGCAAGCTCCATTTTGAAGTATGGGACATGGAGAGTCGAGACTCCTCACCACAAGAATGTTGAAACGTCGGAATGTTGAAAGGAGAAATTGCGAAAGCACTTTATGGATAAGCGCTTGGTCACCATCAGTGGTCACATCATTGAAGAGCTATAGAGAAGAGCTTGAAGAACCAAGCTCCATTTCGTATTTTTAGGAACCGCGACATGGAGCATCAAGAAACTTTACCACAACAATGCCGAAATTTGGAAATGCCGAAAAGAGAAATAAACGAAAGATCGTATGGATACAATCCAACAGTGCAGGTGAATTTCAGTATGATCGAAGGGATATTGTTGCTCTTCATAGTCAATCGATTAGTGGTGATCCAGTTGCTGAAGCAGTCTTTGGAGGTTCATAGTGTAACTGCTAGAAACCACTGATGGTTTCTGCCAGAGGACTCGAAGAGAATTCTACGTGATTGCCAGAGGAGATGAAGAGTCTCTAGGAATCTTCCAGTGGAATGAAGATTGTTCATAGAGGCAATTGACAGATGGATCTAACTTTCAGAGAATATGAAGAGTTGCAATGATGAACAGGTAGAGTACTCGACATGAGAGAGCATGGTGAGACAGGATGCACAAGGTGCACAGAGATAATAAGTATGAAGAATAAAGAAGAGATGTGTGTTGTTGTTGTTGAGAGGGATTCAAGAGTGTAGAAGGAGGAGTGTGCAGCAATTGAAATACTGAGAAGAGGAATGGATCATTGAATGGAAATGATGCATAAAGCATAATAGGCAGAAGCACAGAAAGTGCAAGGCATGTGTGGAGAAATACAGTGAGACACTAAAGGAAGGATAAGGTGCTCTTGTAGAGAAAAACAGAAGATCAGAAATCCCAAGAAGATGCAGATAGAGAGACATTGATATAGGAGAGCAGAGCAACATAGTAGAACAATGATAAGTCTCGTAAGCCAATGATAAATATGGTATCATTGTTATAAGTTTCATTAGAAAAAAATTATATTTCAGGGTGGTAGGGAGGTGCTAGGGAGGACTATTGTCCTCAGAGGTTCAAGCGGGTGCTTGAGCAAAGGGAGTTGTAGCTTCCATTTGGTTGCAGCCAGAGAAACTAGGGTGGTAGGGTGGTGCAAGGGAGAACTATTGTTCTCTATTATGCAGGTTGGTTCCTGTGTGACTGGAAGTTGGTGCTTCCATACAGTTGGTGTTGGAATAATTAGGAAGTTGGTGCTTCCTTCTAGTGGGTGCTAGAGAAACTAGGGAGTTGGTGCTTCCTTCTAGTAGGTGCTAGAGAAAACAGAGAGTTGGTGCTCTCAGCAAGTTGAAGCTTGCAAAATAGAGGTTGTAGCCTCATTATGAGTTGGATCTCATATGTATGATAATGTAAAGAATGTACATATTACTTATCATATAAAGAAGAAGAGGTTTTTACCCTTTATGGGTTTCCTCAAGAAATATATGTCTTTGTGTATCTCATATGTGTCAATGATGCCGAATGGTCTATTTCTTACTTCCCTACATTATTGTGATTGTCATTGAGTGATATGGAAAGAGTTTAAAATAAGTATAATTTTTTAAGCAAGGTTACATATGATTCACGCCCCCCCCCTCTTAGTTGTACAACATCAAGTTGGTGCTTGAATATTTGAAGTTGTATCTTCCATCTAGTTGTGGCTAGAAAAATAGGGTGGCAGAGTGGTGCTCTGGAAAACACAGAGTTTTTTGTATGCAAGTTGGTGCTTGTATAAGTGGAAGTAGGTGCTTCCATCCAGTTGGTSCTGGAACACTTAGGTAATTGGTGCTTCCTTCTAGTGGGTGCTAKAGAAAAYAGAGAGTTRGTGCTCTCAACAAGTTGGAGCTTCTAAAAYAGAGGTAGTAGCCTCACATTGAGTTGGTTCTCAAAGATAGATGATGTATAGAACTTAAAAKACTGCCTATCATTCRAAGAAGAAGAAGAAGAGGTTTTCTCCCTTTATGGGTTTCCTCATGAAAATATGTCTCTGTGTATATCTTATGTGTAACTGATGTTCATTATTTATGTTGTGCATATCTTGTATAATATTGACGGTCACTTGAAAGATATTAAAAAAAGTTTTTGAATAGTCATAATTTTTTTAAGCACAGTAACAACTAATTCACCGCCCCTCTCAGTTGTCTTATTAATTTCAACAATTTTACTAGATGCATGCTAAGTTTTCATGGTCAATTGTTGCATTTTTTAGAACTAATTTTTGTTTTTGTTATAAATAAATAATTTATATCATATCATTGTTTAGTACTACAAATTTATAACAACCATTTCAAGTTATCTTTTCTAGTGTATTAAAGAGGTATTAATTGCATGTTTGGACTTCGAAATAATCATATATATGTTGTAAAGTGTTTGTATTATTGGTAGGTACTCAAACAACTTCGTACCTCTTCTACTTCCTTGACCTAAACAAATATTTCAGTGATAAAGAGAGGGGGAAGTAGGCTTGGATAATATACTTTCTAATTTGATCCCTTGAGGTCACCAGGGAAGATTCCTTTGCGGTGGACCTCTTCCATCACTAAAACAAGGGAAGTTGTTACTAAGGTGACAGTGGTAGTATCTTCCATAGTTACACAAGATTTGGGGTCTTTTGTTGGTATTTGCATAAGTAATAATCCAATGATAACATTTTGGTGTCATTTTTGGGCAAGATTGAGTCATTCTCTTTAATGACACATCTTTGGTAAACTTCTCCTAAATCCCTTATATTTCAATTTTACCTGGTGACCCCATTGAGGGTAGTTCCCTCAACTTCCTTAGATGATCCAAAAAGGATCATCTGGGAAATCAACTAATATATTTCTAGGTGTCATCCTGCTCTCATTTTTTTTATATTGTATACTCTCAAGTGATGGAACTATGGCACTCTAAGATTTTCATGAAATATATCCTTCTATTGATTTTGAGAACATTCCTAGATACCCAAATGATTTTAATGTTGATGAAATATGGTTGGAAGACTATTCAAAAATAGAAGTTTTTTTCATCATTCATATTGTATAGTTCTTTAAGTATCTATTGGAAACAAAATTGCAACACGAGGACATACAAATAAAGTTATTTATATATTTCCTTCCCTTGGAAGTACAAAATTGGGTCAAGGATTGTTGCAAGACAAAGGGAATATCTTCTCTCATTGATATAATTGGAATATTTATTAAGTATTGGGAATCATATTTTGATACATATGAAGATGTTCTTCGATATCTCATAGTGTTCCTGAAGGATGAAGGGTTTACCACTGAGATTATAGAATATCTCAGGAAGGTGAGCCATTCTCAATACCCAGAACCCAAGGAAGATATTTACGAAGAGGGTTACCAACCCTTTGAAGAGGAGAAATAATTACCTCATGATTATATCAAATATAATGAAGACTTGACTAAAGAATGAGAACCTAAAGAGGTGAATCATGAGGAACATCACCAAATACATGAACATGAGTTTCCTTGTGAATATTTCGAAGAACAACACTTTGATAAAAACACACCTTGTTTAATACCTAATCCACGAAGAGGATCCTCATAAAGAAAAAGCATCGATATTTTCTCCTTTGTTTGATGAAGTCATCTAAGCTTCCATTCCCCCTGCACATGGGTAAGTTATACTCCTTTCCAAGACTTCAATGATACATTATTCCATGATTCAGAAAGTGAATAAGGTCTAGAGTAACCCTTGGATGCATTAAAACCTTCATGTTATAACAGAGGTGATGATGTGATTGAGAATATTGATGAGTTTATACATGTTGGGAGATGTAAACGGGATGTGATTTGTCATGGTGGAGATCCCACTTATGACATTGAAGGTCATTTTCATTTGTTTCCATTAAAAAAACCATATGTGATTTCTACTGATTCAAAAGCTCAGAATGATGAATATGACATGATTATAGATTTATTCCAACCACCGAAGAATGACTTATTGAAAAAATATCATGATGATCCTTGGTCATATCCTGGGGGGTTTAATACATATTATTTCTATTTTTCATATTTATTCTACGAAGAATATTTTCAACCACTTGTATTCTCTAACCTTGATGAAGATAAGGTCATGATTTTCCTGGAGTGGAATTTTTGTTTCCATCCTTCTTGTTTTCATTCATCTTGCTATGCCACCAAGGATGTAGCTGGGAAACATTCTCCTTGTCCCAATTTTTCTCCGAGGAAATTTTTTTTCTTAGAATTGAAGGGAAGGATTGATACTTTAATATTAAATTTGACATCTTATGTTTTTAGCCTCCCCTCAAGTAATTATCAGTCATATTCCATATTCTTGTTCATCCCTTCTAAGGCCTCATTGAGTGATGAGGTCCAAGGTAGTCAAAATTTGGATTCTTTGAGTTGTTCTTATGATTATTTATCTTTTCACGAACCTACCCTAGAATGGAGAAGCAAGAGTTGTGATGCCTCCTTGTGTGACTTTGACCCTACCTCCCACCTCCATGAGTTGGACTTTATGACTAGTTATGGTATGATGTATTTTCTAACTCTTGACATTTTTGTGCTTGACTTATCCTTATTTTGGTTAATGATGAAGCATAGGTGTATATATTCTGATACAATGCTAGGATGGTTTCATTGGTCATATGATTATTCCTAGATTTTCAATCTAACATAGATTAGTGTAGATTAGGGTAGGCATTTTCATCTTGCATTGCATTTGTTTATATGTTGCATATAATGCTAGTATATTTTCATCTTAATGCATATACATGATGAATTATTGTTTTTATATAATGAATGCATGTTAGAAAATTGCATTTTTCATTTTACTTTATCATTTTGTAGCTAAGGAAAATTTCCTTTTCAAGCATGGTTTTGGATTATCACTTATAGTCAATGGATAATATCCACTAGAAGATACTTCTAAAGTCATTTATTGGTTGAAGTGGTAACATGATTGTAGGTCTTGGATGAATGAATATGCCAAGGTTCTCATGCGCTCTATAGTGAGCACATGTATCCATGTTGAAGAGAGATGTTAGACCCCCGTGCCTAGCGGTAACTGGAGGATATTATGTCTCGAGGCTTACAATGGAGAAAATGATATCCACCATGATGATGATCATCATCATGTCCACATATGGTATACCAACATCCACCCTCATTTTCCTCCTAATGCAGATCAACCAAGGCTCATCAGATGCAAACAATCTAGATTATGGGAGATGGTAAGATATTGTCACCATGAGGTATGTTAGTCCTTATTTAATGCAAATTGTTGTGATTAATTTTTGGGGAATGTGAATGAGGATCTTTGGTTGAAGTTGGATAATGGACCACTAGTTTGGGAAATTGTGTCATTTTCCTAATTCTCTTTGGTGTTAATCTCTTGTGCCATAGTCCTGTGATATCACCACCCAAGGCAAAGGGGTAATACTAGGGGGCCCTCCCAAGGGTAATGTTCTTCTCCCGGCCACACTTTCCACCTTCCATATTAAACCTTTCATATATCCTAAACTTAAGCTATGGTCCATTTTGTCATGAGAAGAAGGGGATGAAATCATAGAGGTTGTTTCACAACTACTATAAAATAATAAGAAAATGATGCTAGAAAAGAAAGTGAACATAGAAAAGAAGGAGAACCAAAATCTAGTCCAACATGAGCTCTACTCATTCAGTGATTGCCTCGGTCCCAAAAAATTAATGTTAATTCTTGAAACCTTAGAAAAGGGGACCCACAAATTTGCAAATATAAATGAAAGCATGGACTAGAAAAAGGAAAAAAGGGGTTTGGAAAAAGGTGGCACACAAATATTGGGTAACTAAAGAGAAGGAAAACCCTCCAAAAAGGTTCTCATAGGGATGGATTTATGGCACCATAAGCCATGAAGTAAGCCCTAAATCATATCACTTTCACACTTACTCTTGGTGGGCTTTTACTAGACAATATTCTAGTAGATGCATGCTAAGTTTTCATGGTCAATTATTTCATTTATGAGCACTAATTGTTTTTGTTGTTATACATCATTTACTGTTTTCATATCATTATTTACTTATGAAAATTTATAAAATCCATTGCAAATTATCTTTTCTAGTGTATTAAATAGGTATTAATTTCATGTTTGGAAGAATATGAGAAAAGGTTGAGTGGTATAACTAGAAAGAAGGAAAAGGAAAAATATGAGAAAAGGTCGAATGGTAGAACTCACATAGTTCTTCAACCTAGTGTTGAGTTTGTGTTAATATGAACCTTTCAAAGGACTTTAAGGTATTCATGCTCACCCAAGTAAGGGATAGGTTTCTACAATAAGTGGTCAACTATATCAATATTCCTAACACTTGTTCTCTATGTCAAATCCCAAATCATCATCGTTATGACTATCCATTGATGTCTTAGGCCAATCCTGCAACAACTTAGATCACATATACCACTTGAACTCCTAAATATTCCCTATAATGAATGGAAGTGAATATGGTTGGAGTTATATGGAAATGAAGAGAAAACATGTTCAGACAACTAAAACCCCAAGCCTTGAAAGTCCTTACCTCTAGATTTCCAGTTGTAGTAGGACCTAATAGGCCACTGACTATAGTATCTAGTGAACCCCCTAAACACTTGACCAAACAAAGGACTGGTAGTCATAGAGATTTATCTCCTCCACTGATCATGCATTGTCAATGAAAGGAAACAATCATTGATGTTAATGGCCAAATGAAATGACCAAAACAAATCTCCCTTGGGGATAGGTTTCATTGATCCTCAATTGTTGTAAATAACCACTTAAAATCTCTCCAATAGCTTCAGGAGAATGAGGAGAAAATGTAAAATATTATTAGTTTGGAATGAATGTGACCATATAAAATGTTTGTGAATCAAGTGACCCTAGAAGAAAATAATTATCCACTAGTTTTTGACTAAAATTGTTGGGACATGTATTTGTTTTTGCCTACAAGAAGAAAAAATCATGGGATTTACGTCGTGAAAATCTAATCATCTTTTTTTTTGTTTGTTACTTTGTCCATGACATGTGGGACTAACCTGTGGCTAAAAAAACATGACTCAGGGGAATCTAAGCCATCAAAATCACTCGGGGATTTCACCCTTCCTGAGACACACCAACCCATAACATGTTTGGATTTTTTGTCCCCGTAGGTTTTGAACTGGTGACTTTAACAACACGACGTCCCTTAACAACACACTCCGTCACCGGCTGTCCTACACCTCGGGGACTATGAAAACCTAATCGTCATATAGAAAGGGACATACTTATTTACATTCATATTGTTGAAGGAAAAGGTGATTTTTATGTGCAGGTATCCCCTCAATTAGTTGGTGTTGGTGTTTATTGAGGCACTGACCTCTTATAAACATTAATCTATGTGGTCCTTAATATCAATGGCTGAATCTTAATTCTATTTAACATATGTTCCTCTAATGGTTCTAGGGAGTTTACAAAATTTTGTCATGGGATATCTAATGAAGTACAAAATGACATGTGGCTCATTTGTGGGGATTTCAACATGGTTTAGTGTAAAGATAATAAATAAGGGGTGATGTGTGCATGTCTATCATTCAAGGAAAAGAGATCTAATTTGATTTAAAACCTTACTATGAGATCTATGAATTTTATTCACTTGGACATATTTTAGAAAAGGGCCAAAAAGGATATATCAATGAATCAATAGTTTTTTTATATCCGAGGAGAACTCTTTATATTTTGACTCCTATGGAGGTCGACCCGTGCATGTCAATGAAAAAACCACCTTATTCCACCACTAACCTATCTAGTTTTCAATCTTCTAGGAACTCAAAAGATAATATTTCCATGAAATCGATATATCATGAATGTTTCTCACCTCCAAAGCCTAGGTTTCATAATTTGCATCTAAATTGTGTGAAACTTGATCCCTTCATCACATAGGGATTTTGTCTATAGCTAGTTTATTAAGAAGATGTCATTTGTATAATCATTTCCTTGTTGAGGATGTATGGTATACAAATAGGTAAGATTTGTCCTAACCATGATAAAATAGCTCATGATGAACTAGAGGAGGCCATGCAAGCCTATAGTGGACCCTATATAATAAAAAAAATGAGTTTGGAAAACAAAAATTCAATTGCATCCCCTATAGATGGATGATATTTTTGGAGTTATGGTTCTCCACTATGAGCATGTATTCACTAGCCAAAAATTGGGAATAGGGAAACCAAAGACTTCTTTATGGAACTCGCCATCAAGGAGGCCATAGAGAGTATCTATGCCTTGAAAAATACATTGGGTCAATACAATAACAAAAAATATAACGAGAAAGTGTTGGCCCTTGACCAAGTTTTGGAGAACCTTGGTCACGTTTGACCAATTTTGGGACTTTGGCAGGCTAGTCAAAGGAGGAGTGCAAGGAAAAGAGGAGATCGCAGGATCTCGGCCCCTTCTTAGGGAATTTTTGGTTTTAGGTTTTATGTAACAGGTATGGGATGTCGGACCATGGATTTACCCATGTTTAGTCCCCTTTGTAATATATAAATAGAAAGATAGGTGATGTAAGTAAGCAGAGACCTAAGTGTGTAATGTGGCTCATGAGATAAGTGCGAACAATTGTGGATGTTTCGTGCATACTGTGTGTTAAGAACTTGTAGAAATAAGTGTAAGTGATTGTAAGAAGATTGTGTGCATATTTTAAGAAGGCTTTGTGCTTGAACCTAGCTCAGGGAAGGAGGATCTGGCGAGGTGCGCGCATATCTCCTGTCCTATGAGGAGTGGGTTATTGTGGCTCTGTGCTTGTAGAAGATTGAAAGAAGAAAATAAAGAAGAGAAGAGTTGGTGGACATAACCCCACACTAGGGTGAACCACATATATCCTTTGTTGTGGTTGCTTTGTGCATTATAGTTGTTATGTTATTAATATGATGTATGCTTAGTGCAATGATATATGTTAGATGCATATGATATAGTAGCTTCGTGCTTAGTAATGTGAATGAATGCTAGATCTGATCTAATTCTATATGATAGGTGCTTGGATATATTAGATCTTGTTGAATACTGCACTAATCTGTAATTATGGTTTCGATCTACGATGTGAATAAGGGTTAAATAATGATGAATGTTAACTCCTAAGTGTTATGTTAGTGTTATAATCATAGATCTATGTCCCATCTAGGTTGTAAACACTTCAGTCCTGCAACCACCCCTTCCTGTACCTTGGGTGAGAATTCATCTGCTTCGCAGGTGTTTCTGAAAGGGCTGGTAGTTAGGGTTTTTTTGGTGCATTGTTGAAGTGTTGAACCTTGGGTCTACCCATGTGCCAACAAATGGTTCCATTGTCAGGACTTGAAACTATGATTGCTGGGAACTAAAGAAAAAAATAAATCTCTGTGCTTAGATCTTTTGTTTTAATGCGCAGTACTCTACTTGACCTGCGAAGCTCTTTGATATGAAAAGAAGTCTGATCTAAAGAAAAGAGGTAAGATCTTAAATATTTGTGCTCTGAGAAAGGCAAGATAAGTGAAAATGTTTGTTTCAAAAGAATGGATCTAGGTATGTTTGATAGATTTTTTCCTAGTCTGAAAACTAGGGCACAACTAGAAGAAAGAAGATTGGATATGAATAGATCTTAGAAGAATAGTGAAAGATATGTTATTCCTATGCATAGAAAGAATATTTGGACTAACAAATGGATGCAAGATCCTAGAAAGAATTTTTTGCAGGTTAGTTACTGTGATCCAAGTGTGCGATACAGGAAAGGTTGGGGGTCATTTAAAATAAAGAGATGATTAACTCTTTGCTATAGTTGCAAAAGACTAGAATATTTCAAAGGAATTCCCTGGTAGAGGTCCTAGTTGTATTTCTTGTAAAGCTATGGACCATGAAGTTTTGGATTTCCCTAGAATGATTGCTAAAGTTGAAAAGATGAATATGCGACAAGAAAACCATGAGACAAGCCAAGAAACTAAGGATATGATATAACCCCAAAAAGAATCAGAGGTTGTATTATTACATATGAAAGAAATGTTGAATGATCACAGAGATATCAACTTATCATATATCTTAAACGTGAAGGAATGCAATGAAACAAGTGTAGAAATTTTGATACACTTAATGTATTCCTGCGATTCTCTTGATCTAACAATTTCTGCCACTATTAAATACATAATC